>JAAEAF010002272.1:0-15719 GCA_011037195.1 Triatoma infestans
AACACACTGGATGAATTATACCATAGCGACCACTTTCCAATTTTGGTATCGAGCTCCATCTCCAGGTCAGATTTCGTCATACCCTGCAGATACGACATCAAAAGAGCAAACTGGTCCGCCTACGCCTCTAGAGTGGTGACACCACCCCTAACAGGGGATGCTACCATCGATAATATACATTTTTCAGAGGCACTGGTGCGGGCAGCCGGTGGTACTATTCCGATGGTAGGCGGGGGAATCACAAGACCCCCCGTCCACTGGTGGACCCCGGAATGTAGAAAAGCCAATGCAGCAAAAAAGAAGGCTCTGAATAGGTTTAAAAGGTATCCGACGGAGGGAAATTTAATAAATTTTAAAATTCTGAGAGCCAGAGAGAGGCGTATAATTAAAGAATAAAAAAAGAAAACCCTCACCTCCTATGTATCCAAGATCTCTACATCGTTGACGCTAAAGGAGGTGTGGGATAAGATAAAAACCCTCTCTGGTGGATACAGAACCCCGTCGATACCAATCCTAAAAATAAATGATGTCGTCGTCACCGAGCCGGTGGATGTGGCTGAAGCCTTCGCCAGGCACTTTGCTAAAGTGTCCAGCTTACAAGGTTACTCGGCCGAATTCCTCCGGCGAAAAGGTGACGTGGAGCAAGAGCCACTCGATTTTGACACCGCCATTAATGAAGCTTACAACGAACCGCTGACCATCCATGAGCTAGAAAATGCACTCAAGAAATGTAAAGATTCTGCTCCAGGAGTGGATGGGATCCCATATGCGATGATAAGTAACTTAAATGCAGCCGGGAAGGTAGCCCTTCTCCAATTTTACAACAGCATATGGGAGACCGGCCAATACCCAGATGGTTGGCGGGAAGCAATTATTATTCCGATCCCGAAAGAAGGAAAAGACCCCAGTGATCCCTCTAGCTACAGACCTATTTCATTGACCACTTGCTTGAGTAAAGTCCTTGAATCGATAATCAATTTTAGATTAATGTACGTGCTAGAATGTAGAGGACTTTACAGCCAGCACCAAGCGGGATTTCGCAGGTATCGTTCCACGTTATATCAGATGAGCCACCTTGAGGTCTATGTGCAAAACGCATTTATGCGTAGAGAGCACGTGCTGGCCGTGTTCTTTGACCTCGAGAAGGCTTATGATACGACGTGGAGATATGCGATACTGCGGAAGTGTCATGAATGGGGATTAAGAGGGAATCTGCCAAGGTTCCTCCGTGGCTTTTTAGAGTCACGAAGGTTCCGAGTGCGCCTGGGGTCGGTCTTTTCGGACCCACATGTCTTTGACAACGGTATACCACAGGGATCGGTATTGAGTGTGACACTCTTCACGATGGCGGTGAATTGTCTAGCCGAAGTTGTAGGGGACCCCCTGAAAATCTCTCTGTACGTTGACGACCTTGCTATCTATTTATCAGGTAGTAACCTTAGCGAGGTCGGAGAAACCCTACAGCAGGCAATAGACAGGGTGGCTAATGAGGCTTCCAGGAATGGATTTAAATTCTCTACAACCAAAACGGTGTGCGTACATTTTTGTAGGTTAAGACATGAACATAGTTCTCCCACTTTGTTATTAGATGGCACACCGATCCAATATAAAGAAAATATCCGTTTCCTGGGCCTCATTTTCGATACTAAACTAGCCTGGCAGGATCATATAGATTACACTTGTAAAAAAAGCAAGGAGGACCCTCGACATCTTGAAATTTCTTGGAAGTTACAAATGGGGTACGGAGCGGGAAATCTTGAAACGTACTTTTATCACACTTACCCGCTCCAAACTAGAATATGGAGCCCCAGTTTATAGTTCTGCGCGCAAGTCACGCCTGAAATTATTGGACAGAATTTATAATGAAGGAATCAGGTTATTCACAGGCGCCTTCCGGACCAGTCCTTTGCAAAGCCTCTATGTAGAGTCGGGGATGCTGCCTCCACAGCTTAGGAGGGAACAGCTTACTCTGACCTATACAGCCGGAATATGGGGAAAGCGGTTTCATACCTTATTCCCTTACATATTTGAGAGCCCATATATTGAAGAGTTCCGTCAGCAATGCTCGCGGACGCGACCCCTCGGGGTCAGAGCCAAGGAACTGCTAGATGCGGAGGGAATAGAATTTGGCCAAGTCTTGGGGTGGGTTTTAGCGTCTCGCCCTCCATGGTGTTTACCCTCTGCAAGCGTCCGCATGGACCTGGCAATACATAAAAAAGGGGAAACAACACCCGTCGTCTACAGACAAAAATTACTAGAACTTTTAGAATTTTATTTTGATTTCCGACCTGTCTTTACAGACGGGTCGAAGATAGACGACGGCGTAGGTAGTGCTGTTTACACGGAGGGAGTTACCCTGAGTTGGACACTCCCTCAATATGCAACCGTGTATACGGCTGAGATGTATGCTATTTGCCAGGCCATGATGCTAGCTAAAGAAAAGAATTATAATAAATCATTAATATTAACGGACTCACTAAGTGCATTAATGGCTCTCCGGGATAAATTCTCGACGGACCCTATGGTAGTGAATATCTACAATTTATTACTTCAGCTAAGCGCACATGGGCAACGAGTGGCATTCGCCTGGGTGCCGGGCCATATTGGTGTGTCCGGCAACGAACGCGCGGACGAGGCAGCCAAACTTGCTGCCTCTACACTAGCAAATGATGCCATTCTTGTTCGTCACACTGACATACAGATGTCTGTAAAAAATGCTATTAACAGAAAATGGCAACGCCAGTGGGACAGTACAAATGAAAAGCTTAAAGATTATAAACCACGTGTGCGATGTGCTATGGTCGAGAATTACCCGCGGCATGATTCAGTAATACTGACGAGGCTAAGGATTGGTCATACACGTGTGACACATGGGCACCTCCTTATTGGTGAAAGAAGACCGAGGTGTCCTCGATGCAGAGAAAGATTAACGGTGGAGCACGTATTGGAAGGGTGTCGGGCACTGCGTTCTCAGAGGGAGAGAGCAGGCCTACCACATGACAAGCGCGCTATTCTTCAAGAGGGTTCTCCTTACATTGGGAGGCTATTTGCTTTTTTGAAAGAAATAAATGTCTATAGAAAAATTTAAGTTAGTTATTAGGTTAAGCAAACGTGGGTGAAGGAATATCAAGTACTTCACCCACCTAGGTTAGTCGACTTAAAAGGGGAAAGGAATATCGAGTACTTTCCCCTTGTGTGAATGTTTAGTATGAATGTATTTATTAGCGTGAATGTATTCATTGGCGTGAATGTATTTATTGGCGTGAATGTATTTATTGGCGTGAATGTATTTATTAGCGTGAATGTATCTATTGGCGTGAATGTATTTATTGGCGTGAATGTATTTCTTAGCGAGAATGTTAAGAATGTATGTTAAGTTTAGGTTTTTAACAGGGGTTGAAAGAAATTTTATAAAAGTATTTCAACCCTATTAGGTTTAGATTAACATTAGGATTAGTTCACTTAAGGGTGTGCAGGAATATTTGTTAAAAGTACTGCAGGCCCCCATATTTTGTACAGCAAAATAGCCTCCTTAGAATAAATATACAATCAGAAGCTACTAATATAAGTAAAATGTAGTAAGAAATAACTCAATAACCTGTTATAATGTAGTACATAGGACAAAAGATACTTTTAGTTTTGCACACTTGATAGTGAAATAAAGTTCTAGTAGAATAAGGGATGGCACGAAACAACATTCCACACTCCTCCTCGTCGACTAGATCGATGAATTAAGAGGGGATGTGTGGGGAAATAAAATATTTGACAACCTTTGGCTCCACACCACCTTGCCGAGCAAGGTTTTCTGAGTGGATGCCATCTAGGATAACATGTGCCATCCCGGCTCGTGCGGACCCGGTTTGAGAAAGAAAATTAACTGAGAAGCGCTAATGACCGCAGTTGTCGATGCGCTATAAAAAAAAAAAAAATAAAAAAAAAATAAATAAATAACAATTATTATAAAACAAAACTAGATTTTCTTGGATTAGTTTTCTTATTTATAGTTTTTTTCCTACATTTTACTTTAATTTAAATTAAAGGATTGCTGTTCTGTTATGAATAGGTTATTAAAGAGAGGCAGACCTCTACAAGATTTAAAATATTTACATAAATATATTAATCTGAATTATTATTGTTATAAGCATATTTCATAAACCATCTTTGTTTCGACACCGCCAAAACTTCTCTTCTTAAAGATTATAATTGTAGTAATCATATTAAGTAAGAAAACGGTTAAGGGAGTCATTTTAAAGGAGTAAGTGCAATATAATAAAGATTTAATGATTTGCATTTATGGGCCGCATGCAAGCGCATACTGAATATTCGTTTTGCTTGAGACTAAGTGTATTAAACAAAAATTATAGTTATCAAATTACCAATTTGATTTTTAAGTTTTGAGTTTTTTTTGTTTTTCCTAATTTTAAGTTTTAATACATTAGTTATTTCCAAAGAATGCAACCAGAAAGACCTGTCAATTGACGACTTTATTGTTCCTTTTATCGCAATTTTCTTTAAGTTGTTATACTACTTAAATATGGGGGCCCATCGCTGAAGAGATTACCAGAAGACATTTTTCAAACACACTGACACATTAACGTCTAATCGAAGCGTAGATAAGAATTGAAAGTGATCTGATGAGACAATGAAACAAAAAAAAAAATACAAGCAGAGAATCAAAAATTGAATCAACAATTGCTTAGACAAAAGTTAACCTAATAATAAACAGACGTAGGTTGACGATCGACCGGTTCGCACACACAACTAGCACTCAGTTACCTTATCATCATGATATGTCGTTTGGGTGGGTGGCTCGCAAAGGCTTATCACACCTTTGTAGCAGGCAGGTGAGGAGAAACAACGTAAAACGGCCAGATATACTTGATGTTAAGGTGGTTCGCTATATTTTTTTTTTTTTTGTTA
Source organism: Triatoma infestans (assembly GCA_011037195.1). Lineage (NCBI taxonomy): Eukaryota > Metazoa > Arthropoda > Insecta > Hemiptera > Reduviidae > Triatoma > Triatoma infestans. The sequence continues at coordinate 4,921 of JAAEAF010002272.1, forward strand.
GATAAACGAAAAAAGTTGTGATAACGGGTGTGGAACCACATCAGTATGTAGTGCAAAAGTTAACGAGCGACCTTTTCCTCACTACGGCTCTCCTCTCTCTCTGAACACAGTTCGGTAGATTCAACTGTTTATAAAAAGAAAGTTTTGTTAATATGTTATTCTTTGCCGCTTTTGTTTTTACGTGACTTTTGTTTTAGTACTTTTGGTCACCTGGTGCTATTATATATTTTGTTAAGGCTCTTAACTCATTTCATTTCTTTTTTGTAGAAGATCGACGTTCTTTTTTTTTTTTTTTTAGAAGGTTATAGATTAATTTTCTTTCCTAATTATAATTCTATGCGTAAGTCTCATGATAAATTTACTTACATTTTGCTCATTTTTTCCGAACATAAATATATAGGCGATGAGAGAACAAGTAAGCCGTTAGGGAAGTGAAGAGCGTGCCAGTAACATAGAACTAAACCCATAAATTAGCTACAATTTAAAGCCACATATTCCACAAAACTTTTTGAAATTCATTTTCTTTTTTTTTTTAATAAGCTTTTCAAATAAAAGTGTTGATGGATGAACACAATAGGCATTGGTGATGTAGTGGTTATGAGAATGAACTTGTAAGTGGGAGGTCTCCAGTTCAAGTCCCACGTATAATTGTTAAATTTTTTATTGGTTTCAAAAATGTTAATAGTAAAATAGGTGCTTCCGCCCCTGTCTGCGACTCCTAATTTGGTAGCTGGACGTTAAGCCCGCCTGAAAAAAAAGAAAAAAGAATAGCCTAAAGATATGGGCGTACTCTGAACAACCAAAGAACACTAGTTCATCAATAATTAATGTACATCGTAATTATTATATTCAAGATAATGCAAAAAAAAACAACTCAAAAACTTATTCTGTAAAATTGCACTTCTGGTTAGCCGATTTTCTTCAAATTCGGAATTCTAGCAATATTTATAATGTATATTAATATTATATGAGTGATAGAAACCATACATTGAATTGAAGTAATACTGAAAAGCTTGACGTTACTACCCCAAGAACCACTAAAAAATCGATTTTTCCTGGAAAATGTTTCAAATAAAATTGATAGGCACTTATGTACGTAAATAGTATACGAAATCCAAAGAAAATCGGTAGAGCTTATTTCAAGAAAATCGCGAAAAACAGAAAACCATTTCAATACAGTCGAATTTGTGGTTGATTCATTTTGCCTAAAACCTTTGTCAGATGCGATGGTAATACCTAGACGGTATATCAAGTTTGAGCTTCCTGAACTTTTGTTCGACTGCATTCGACTCGTTTGTTTTGTTCCTGCGTTTTTGTTTGTATTTGTTGGATCTTTTTTTTTTTTTACATGTACAATTTATATAATCTCTTTCACAACTTTAGAATTACTAATAAACCTCTATGAAAGCACTAAATGAACCAATCTTAACGTATTTCAAATCCTGCAATGCATAGTTCATTGCATATTTTTCTCTTCACCAACACGCACACGCATATGATTGTTACTAGCTTTCCTTCTTCTAAACCTGGCAGAATTCTGTAATTACAAAATACCCTGTTCTAAAATAGACGTTTGAATCTAATCTTTTAAGCCATAGCGTCTCTCACCGCAACCTTACTTCCAGATCCTCAAAACTTCCAAGAAGCTTCTATGGTAATTTCTTATAATTCTACAATTCAACTCGGCCAATGAAATTGGTTTATGTATTGTATGTTCGGGTACCCGCAAGGGGTATATCTTTTGCATGCAGTTACTTGGGGAGTAGCGACCCCACGGATTACGCAGCTCAATACTCCATGCAGAACAGTACACAATACACTTAAATTACATACACTCCACTCTTTACAGACAAGAACAAACATAGTACAAAAACTAGGAGCTCCGTCCCTAGTTTATTGGCGTAAGCCAAGGGAGAAGGAAGGGATTAGCTCAGTGGTAGCGCGCTGAACTAGCAACGCGGAGGTCCCGTGTTCGAATCCAGCTTGCTGCCCTTAGATTTTTCTCTTTCTAGGAAAACTCCCTGTCCGGTGATGGGCAGTGTTGTCTGTAGCTAGAGAACACTGCTTGGAGGCCGGCAGTGCACCGAGTAGGCTTCGGGGGGCACAGTAGATCTTTCAGATCGCAGTGCAATAATCTCCTACAACAATCTACAATGTACGGATACAAATACTCCTTTTCGTCAATAAAATTTTCTAATTAATAGATATAAAGAATGTATAATTGTTTCAAACACCCTTATACAATATAAACCCAAATTAAGAACGAAAATTTAAAATTTTGGGCGTTTTCTGAACAACCAAGAATACTAGCTCATCAAATGTATGGAAGAATGTTGCCTCCAGTTCTAAAGTTTCTTGTCATATGGATTGAATGTATTAGCCCAAACAGTCAACTGAGATGAGTTCATACTGCTATTAATTGGAACAATTTGGTAGTCTAACTACCTAAAAATGTATCTTCACCATTTGAAAAATTGTTGTGTTGCTAATCATGGATTGCATTTTAATGAAGAATCCATTTTCCGAGAGAGAAAATGAGTATTAGAAAAGTTGGATAATGGAGATAACCCACTGGTGAAGATAAACAGTCAGATACTAGCTAGTTTGCAGTGGTATAAATGGTCTACACCTTTCTATTTAGAAATTAACTCCTTTAATGACTCTTTTATTTTCTTTCTCTCTGCTTTCTGTTTTATATCTCACACTTAATTACATTTTTATTTTAATAATACTGATTAGTTAAGAAGTTATCAAAACATCTATAATTTTTATATATTGAATTCTAGTACTTTATACATCCATCAATCTACGGCACTACAGCTCACTGCGAGCCTTGGCCTTCACTAAAAATCTCTCCCATTGCTCATGGTCTAAAGCTAGCCTCTATCACTTGTCTGTTCTAGCGTCTTCAAATCTTACTCTTTCCTTCTATCTTGTAGTGTAACAGTTTATAAGGCTATTTATTTAATTATAAAGTTCACAGAGCTCTCTCTTGTGCCTAATTCTCCATTCATCTCTTTCTCTGACAGGGCCAGAAAATTATCTAAAGTTTCTGCCACACGATTGTATCAGCCCAAACGATCGACTGAGATGAGTTCATGTTGCTATTAATTTCATCGCTGAAACTTCCTTTCCAAGATGTCCAAACGCTTTCATACATTCTGCTCACTGTCCAGGTTTCCACTCCATATGTTAGCACAGGTCTAACTAGTTTTTGCAGCATCACTTTTTGTACTTCTGCTGATAAGTTTCGATTGGAAAGGTTTTATAAGCCCATGATATGCTCTTCTAGCTGCCAGTATAAGTCGATTAATTTCATTAATGAAGTTATGTTTGTAACCACTGGTCTACTAAGCTAACTACTTTTTCCATATTATAATCCCAAATTTGGAAAGATGCGGTAATTATGTATTTTACCTTACAATATCCTAAATTATATTAAATGAATTGCGCTGGCTCTTCAAAATGAGGGCTGAATTATTATTTCTGAATTATATTCCTTGGATTGAAAGAGAGTCCGAAATTTGTTCCTTGTGTAACCTGAGAGTCAGAGAGGACTGTGTGCACTTTGACTGTGGTCCAGCTCGTCAGTATGCTTAACACTCGAAACTGCAAGGATCTTATCAGGTGTGCACGGGCTGCTTGGCGTTATCGGTACAGTCTGGTTCAGGAATTTAATTTCTGAGCAAGTTTCCTTTTTATTTTATTAAATTTAATACTTTTGTCTTTATATTTTCACAGTTTCTAAATATTTCCTATTTTTTATTTGTTTTATTTAATTTCATTAATTTTTTATTTATTTTTGTTTTATTTTATTTTGTATGCAGGTCTCCTTATGTAAATGATTTTTCATAATGCATTTTATATTCATTTACTTTTCTTTGTCAATAGTGTTTAATTGAGTTTAGTTCATTTCCCTTATTACATTTCTGTAACTATTAATGGATGAGTTTCATTTTCTTTTAAATAATTTATTATTAATATTTAATATCAAAATTTTTTTTAATTCATATTTATTATTTATTTAATTTTATTTGACTTTTTAAGGTTAGTGTTCTTTTTAGTTTTCTTTCTTTTAGTGTTTTTTTTTTTTGCCTTTTCTTTTCTTTTTTACATCTAACTCCGGCTGACGGAAGGTCCAAGCCGTATAATACTTTTATATATACTTGTAAAGTGTATTTCTTTATTTAATTCATAATAAAGTATTATTATTATTATTATTATTATTATTATTATTATTATTATTATTATTATTATTATTATTATTATTATTATATCCTGAATTATAAAGTACCGGACACCTGCCAATAGCTGGACGTAAAGCCTAGCTGAAGAAACCTAATGCATATTTGAAATGCTATGAGACTGAAATTTGCTGAGAAAATCTTAAGATATTTTTTTGGATTTTCCAAATTTAAGAGAAAATATTAATATTGTGTTTCCGATTTTCAAAATTGAGTTTTGAAGGAAAATATGATGAAGAATATATATAATGGCAATATTAATCTAACAAGTTTATGATGAACAAAGTTTCGCACAGAAATAGCTGATGATTTTATGAATGCAAAACAATTTCCTTTCTATTGTGATGGTTGTTGGTTCCTGAAGATAGGCGAACGTCCGAAACCTGTCGAAGGATCACAAAATGAAGCAACTACCACGGGAAATGTCTCTGATGAAGAATCCATTTTCTTATAGTGAAAATGAGTATTAGAAAAGTTGGATAATGGAGATAACCCACTATCTATCAAAATATTAAAATTAACTAGATTTCCAGCGATTTATATTTATGAATGTTTTTTGCCCAAAGACATGACTTTTAAGGGAATTTTGCGAGTTCTTTAACATTATAATAAAAATCGTCATTTAAAGCTAATTAAAGAAAATGTATTTATAAAATATAATTATTTTTTACTTACATTAAAAACAAAAAAAAAAAGTGGGACAAAAGTTAATTGTGTGCTGTTTTAGATTACAAAAAAAAAAAAAAATCTAATGTGAAACGCTCAAATAATTTTCTCTTACAGCAATTTACGCACTTTCTTACATAAAATCGCACTTCCGAGCAACAGATTTCCTTCTAACTCGGAATTTTGGTAACACATTTAATTCCACATACAAAGTTTAAAGAAAATCGTTGTAACCGTTTTGGAGAAAATTACAAAAAAATGAAAAAAAAAAAAAACTTACAGTAATATCGGTTGATGAATTTTGCCTTAAATCTTCGTCATGGATGTGGTAATAATGCCTAAACGGAGTACCAAGTTTGTACATCCTGCGAGTTTTTATTATTTATAATAGAGTTGATGAGGAGAAAAATTGGGATTGATTAATTAGACGAGATATGAATACACTGTTATAATATGGCTATAAGTCTACAGAAACTGCACTGGACTTCTAATGATTTTATGGAATATAGGGATTTTATAGTAGAGTTATGACACGACGCGATGTATATGGTTGAATCTGATAGATAGATGTCTAGATCTCTCACTGGCTTATATACAGGTTCTCCCCACTCTAGCCTGCTTAAGTGAGAGAGTACCAGAAAGCGTCTGTTTTCTCTCGGTCAGGGTTGTGTTCTCCCTCTTGCCGTTACATCTTGAGATATTTTATTCTATCTCTCTCTCTCTCTCTCTCTCACACACACACACACACATAGAGAGAGAGAGAGAGACCATTCGCTAAAAAACATTTGTTTTCGTTTTCAAGGGACCTCAAAACATGTATTTCCGGTGAAAAAACTTAATTTCAAAAATCTGGCACGATCGCAGTACTTCCTGTTCTTACTAGGAGTAAGTGAAAGTAAAAATATTTTTCAAGAAAGATACTTGACAGTAAACTGTACACATTAAACTGGGGGGTGATTTAAATTTTGTTCAATGGTGTTGTGTGAATAATAAAGATAATTTGTATAAAAAAAAAAATAAAAAACAAATTAAGTGACTTACATAAGAGAGGAGAGCGAGCACATGATTATGCAAACATTGCTATCGTTTTTGTTTTTTTTGTAACTTTTTTTTTTTCTTTTTCTTTTTTTGTAACTAATTTTGTAGAATGCAAAATAGTGTCTTAACGTAGTAATATATTTTGTAATGTTATTGGCCTCTAAATAAAATAAATAAGTGTAGGCTATAAAGAGTACAAGAGAATAACACTGTACAAGCATTGTAGACACGGAGATGTTAAAACAGGAGCATAAGGGTGTGTGAAGGACCTTGCCCACTGCCATACTCATGGGGTGTGCCCTGACAGCATGGCCCTCCCCAAACCGTTGTTGGGAATGGTACAAGACCCGGTTGTGTACACATATGAAATTCCATTATTATTAAAGTAGGCGCACCCCCTCGCAGGGTTACAATGGTCGACCCCAACTTCACAACTCCCCCTGTACTCCCCCCATACTTCTTTGCTCCCCAGTGACACATAAGCCAACTAAACCCCCCACTTTTCGACTCAACCTACCTTCTTCCCGCAAAGTCTCTGACATATTATTATTACTGTTTCACATTTCTCTTGTTTCTACTTTTTTAAACGGTTACAATTTTCTCTTGGCTTCATTTCCTCCTTCACAATTGGAAGAAAATGGAAAAAAGAAATAGTAATGCCAAGTTTCCCATTATCTCTACATGCCATTTACCACATGTGTTTCATTCTATATTACATATACAATTTCCTTCTGATCGCTTTTTATTATGTTTCTAAAATAACTGAAATTTCTAGGACCCTACATATTTTTTTTAATATAGGTACCTTATTTTTTTTTCATAATATTCTATTTATTCAAAATGAAGTTATTAATTTGTTTTATGTTTTTCTCTCTCTCTCTCTTACACACTTTCTCTCTCTCTCTCTCTCTATATATATATATATATATGTATAAATTAGTGAGCAAAAAATCGGACACTCAAATGGAACACTCTTATTTTGCATTAAATTTCAAATTATAAATATTTATCCTTACATTAAATTTTATAATGTGTTATTTTAAAATATACATAATTAAACGAGATCTAAAATTTGTGAGATAAATTAAATTCTGTTCGGCGGTGTTCTATGAATAAAAAAGATAATTAGTATCAAAAAACTAATTAAGATATTTATGTGAGAGAAGAGCATATGATTATGCAAACAGGGCTATTTTTTTTTTATATTTTTTTAGAGCAATAAATTAATATTACTTGAATTTATTAATTTGTAATTTATTATTAATTAATACAAAAATTAGTTTTTGTGTCTTTGTAAAGTGTTAGAGCAATTCATTGAAATTTATTGATAATTATTATTCGAATTCCTCCCAATAGCGCGTATTATCGCTTTTGGCCATATTTGAGCCATAAGTCTTCTAGGCATTGAGAAAACAAGCAGCTGGATTTCATCTTGCGAAACAGTACTCTATTCTTGGAAGCGATAGCGACGGATGATGTCTAACATGTCTCCCAATAATATTCCATAAGTGTTCTCTAGGATTCTTGTCGGGAGAATGTGTTTGGCAATTTAATTCTTACTTGCTCTAAATGTTACGTGACGACTCGAGCTAAATGCTATGGAGCATTATGATACTACTAAGTTTTCTCCAAAAAAAGGAGCGAATAGGATCACACAGCTTCCAGAAAAATTGAAAACTTCTTCATTGTGCCGATGTGCTACAAAACATTCTGATTTGAATGGCAATCAGTTCGGTATGGGCATGGACGTTAACCATAACTGATTGCCTTTGGAAAGGTGTGATGATTCACACATGACATCGTTTTCCATGTCTTTTCCACGCGCCCACAACCTGGACATTTGTTCGGGGCGCCAAAATTTAGGAACGCCATTTTGGCTGCAAGTGTGAGAAAAATATTGATGTGTTAACATGCAAATACATCTCTAAACAGAATAGCATTAGCACGCGCTGCTTCAGCTTGTGTTTAAACATGCATAGACTTTATTACTCATTATAAAAGAGCGGTTTCATTACACATAGCATTATTCTTGCTATTACGTCGGTAGAGATAACAAGTGTAAGTTCATAAAAATATGAACCTTTATTTGAATAAATGATATATATAGCAGATATATAGATTAATATCACTATATATTCTTAAGGGCTGAAGTTTCCTTTTATCTGGAGCGATGTAACTCGCGGACTTAGAGTGGGCTCTGGGCTTCGGGAATTTGTTATGTTATCTATTATTACCATATATCCCGATAATCTATGTTAAAACAGAACCAGTCACTTATTTTGACGAGAACAGCTCCTCCATTGAGCAAAATATTGCTATATATATATATATACATATCATAGAATAATATAGATATATATATATATTAGTATATCCAATATATATATTATATATAAATGTATATAGATAGTAGGCCATATTTTAAGAAAGTCACTGAAGACTTTTCGAATTAAACGCGAACTTGAAATAAACATTAAATAAAATGATATAAACAATAGTTATGTTTGGTTGTTGTTAATCAAACAAGCAAAAAATATTGGTTGGCTGGAACCAAAGCAAAAAAAAAACAAATGTGTTCGAATAAACGAAACGTCGAATAAACTTTTAAAGATAAATAGTTTTTTCGTTGGCCTTAGTCAACTAATTTTTTGCTTGTTTGATTAAAAACGGCCCAACATAACTAATTTTCACATTGACTTGAACTCTTTGGCGAAGAATTTCACACAATTCATCCACATAAAATTGGCCGATTTCTGGGGAAAAAAAATACTTTAACTTTAAACACAACTTCAAGAAAATTACATATGCCATTACTTCCACACAGAAGAAATTAGCATCACGATTCCTGAGGAAGGACACCAAAGGTGCCCCAAACGTTGATTAGACTTGTAAAGATAAATAGTTTTTTTCTTTAGCCCCCAGCTAACAAATCTTTGGTTGAATAAGTGGGTGGGTCCACAATGCTGGATAACATCTGGTATTTTATCCATCGTAGCATGCATATTGATTTTGTTCCTCATCGGTTTCGGATTTTCATCCATCGTCAGAGCAAATTCACCAAGTTCCTGTAGAGAGTTCACTTCAACATAATGTTTCTGTTACACTCACAGTTGTGGTTGTCCAAGTGTGAGTGTAACAGAAACATTTCGTTGAAGTAAACTCTCTACAGGAACTTGGTGAATTTGCTCTGACGATGGATGAAAATCCGAAACCGATCAGGAACAAAATCAATATGCATGCTACGACTGATAAAATACCAGAGAAATATTTGCTTGTTTGATTAAATAAGATGGATTTTCAGTTAGGCTTATGTTCGAAACCTTCATGTCTTACTGCCTAATGAGGCGTAAACGCTATACGTTGAACATGATTCGATCGTTTGATCTTCCCCTTACTTCTGTTTTTGAGTTACGCACGCGCGCGCTCACGCACACGCACAAGAAAGAAAGATCTATTCTCAAAAAAAAAAATTATTTTTGCATAGTTAAAAACTACAAATACATTTTTTTTTAGTGATTAACCAATTTCGCAAACAGAAACCTTAAAATAAATACTTTCTCTTACAGTTGTAAGAATAATGATAAAAATTATTCCATTTAGTTGTTTTTCATTTAAGCGCTGTTTTCATTAAAAATCAATGTTTCCGTTTATTAAGTAAGGGTTCTTTTCGCTAAACAATCTACAAACATTAAATTTCTTGAAGTATGGCATCAAATAACATTGATATAAGTAATATATATATATATGTTTCAAACAAAATGTATATGTAATTTCTGAAGCCAATTTTTTGGAGCCGACTTATTTACAATCGTAAATACAAAATTATACGGGACAATATATTAATATTAAAATTTTAATTGTAATTTTGTTGATGGATGTCAGTCTACCACTTTTTAAGACCGTAATTTTTCCCCAAATAAGAGCAGAGATAGCAAAAAAAAAAAAAAGCAATAAAAATTATGTTAATTTTGAAAATCCATTGATAAAAATGAAATTCTTTAATACAAATCACCTAATTAATATAAAATAATAAAAACACTCTTTTATAATTAAATATAACTTCAATCTGACCGGTGTTATTAAAAAACTGTTAATTATATGAGAGAGTGTGTGTAAATGATGACGTAAAATTGAAGTAACCACTAATATTTGGTGGTAGAAAATGGATATTTATAATAATTGGAAAGGACAAGTTGTTGGCTATTAATGGGGGTCATGCATGATGAAGAGCGGGAGCAGCTTCAATCTAGCGATAGTCACGGTGTTCAGTAGGTGAGAGGGGGAGAAAGGGAAGCCACTCCATAGCCACTACCAGCACTACCACCACAAATTCCTAGTAGAAGAAAAATAGAGACTGTAAATATTTGTACTGAAGAGATTTCAGGTCACGAATTCTACTTTAATTATCAAACATTGTTGAAATTTAATTACCTGTTTATTTTTTTTTTTAATTCTAAATGAATTTACTGACCTCCAATTTATGATACAGTACCCTATATTCTTTTGTTATTTTGTTATTTTAAAATTTCATTTTTAACAAACATATTATCATCTCTATTTTAATTGCTAATTTTGAAATTTGAATAAAGTAAACTTTATATAGAATCATTCAATTATTAAAATTTTATTTCAAATCATTTCTTTTGACAGTAAAGTTTTAAGCGCCGATGTTTTATACATTTTTGTCAATTTAAAGATTATCTATACATTCTGAAATTGCCGGGATTTGGAATTTCGAATGGATACAAAAAATATTGTAAATCATATTCATTTAAACTTATATTTGATATAAACTACTCACACGGTATTCTTTTACGTCAAGTCCGGCAATATTAAATGGGAAATTTTGTC
>JAAEAF010002273.1:0-41731 GCA_011037195.1 Triatoma infestans
GAGCATATAACTCTGGTCACCCTATATATGTACATTTACGAGTATATAGTATCTGTTTTCCTCGTTTTTATTATATTTATAAAAATTGTTTTCGCTTTTTCTGGATATTTTCTGGACATTACTAATTCTATTGTATTTACAGCATTACCTGCTGCAATCAATACATATATAAATAAATTAAAAATCACCATACATAATAGTATACAGTTGTGGGCATTATGTAACCAAAAGAAGGAAGAGGATGAAGTTCACTTCTTGGCAGTATGTCTTATATTGGCCCCGTATAGGGTCAATTACTTCCTAACTAGGATTTAAGTATAAAGCAAGAAAATAGAGTATCTCAATGAAAGAACTAGAAACTACTTTATAGTTACTATTATGAAGAGTGACAGTATAGGGCTTTTTTAGTAAAAGAATTTAATTACTAAGTGTGAACCCTACACCAAACAAATAAATAAAAATGCTAGAGTCAAAAATGTACTAAAACCAAAACTTGGAAGATCACAAACTTTGGAAAAAATAAATAAACTGGCAAATGATAAAAGTCAAAATAAAATGAATCCTGGCGGATGTTATTACCATGCTAGAATTAGCTTTTTTAAGTTCAAATTTGTTTTTTTAATTTTGTTGAGTAAATAAAGCTATTATCTATCTATCTATTAAGAATCGTAACTGCCGGAGCACCTGATCTAACACGTCCTATCTACATCTGGAAACTCATTATTGGAGCTTCCAATAATGCTTGGACTAGCTCATTATTTTTTATTTCAAATTCATTTATTTTCAAATTTTTAATTTAGCTGCTTACTTTTTAATAGCTATAGTTCATTGAGGTTTGATAGGTAACATTCTGGCAAAGGATATCATACATTTTCACTCCAAATGGCTTTTAATAATGCGTCCAGAATCTACATTCCTCTAGTCGTGGGATACCTATTACATATGTAAGCATACAGACGGTAAATTAACCTTTATGAACTCATTTTCATAAGACTCATTCTATTTTATAATAAAGTAAAATTAAATTTAATGATATTCCTAATTAAAAAAATAAAACATTACGATTTTGTATAAATTTGTTTTCTCACCTTGCTTTTTCGTATTGTTTGTATCTGCATCATACTTACTAGTATTAAGGTTCAACAAGCTACAGTAACAATGTAGCAATGTTAAAATATCCAAGTATAAAAAATATTCAATACTAATGTATTATTTGAAAAGCAATTACTTTTTTACTAAGTTATAATAACTTTGTTAAGGGTTTAGACATTTATAGCTAAGAAATAAGAAAAACATTAAACTATTTATTCAAAAATTATTGTTTACAGTAAACAAGTGGCATTAATGTTTGTGTGATATTGAGGTAATTAAGAAAATGTTTCGCCATCAGTGGCAGAAGACATTATTTTATTTATAATTTCACAGTATAAGATATTCTAGTAAACAATATAATTTGCCGTTCCATTGTCGAACAACATTAATATTTAATTATTGTAAATGATATTTTTCTATTTCATTCATTGATAATTTAATTTTCATTTCATCTATATAAATTTATTGCTGTCTGCTTTTAAGGAAGATATTAGATTTTTTTTTTTGAGTTTGTATCCAATAATGTTAATTCCAACTATCATTATTTAATTATTTTTTTTTTAAGTTATGAAGTATAATATTATTTAATTAATTTATGTTTATAATATTATAATATACTAAAACATACTTAAGTTATCTTATGACAATTATTGTGGAATCCAAAAACAGATTTTTTGTGATAGTAATTAGTGTATTTTTGATGAATCAATTCCTGGGAAGAGGACTTTTATGACTTGGCCAAGTTTCTGGAAGACAATTCTTTTTTAAGCATAGTTATTGCGGGCAACCTTTTACAACACTTCCGTATGATCTTTTTGTGATAATTATAAGCGTAGACGCCTGAGGGAGTGGTACTAAATGTTTGGAACTGCTGGAAAATCATGATTTGGTTGTTCTGAATGGAGGTTTTCCTGGTGATTTAGATGTGTGTACCTTAGTATGTTCAGTGGACTGTTCGGTAATGACTTTTGTTGTGTACCATTAGGGCTTATTTCAATGATTATTGATTTGATGATTATTAACGAACTATTTTCCAACTAACATTTTAATTTCTTTTCGCAATTTACAAAACGAAAATAAAAAATTCGTTTGCTTCCTCAATTAGTATGGGATGATAAACGAGTTTCTGCATTCAAAAGTAATCTAGATAACATTCTTAATAATATTTCGTTAACATCTGATGAGCCACAGGAACGGTTATGCTCATTAATAAACGCTATCAAGTTTGCTTGTCCTACATCTTCTTCTGATTTATCTTTCACTAAGACCATAGAAAGAAGGCATAGTTTAATTATACATGTCTACATGCGAGGTCTAAATCACTTGCTCTCTTAAAACTCTATTGAAAGACCGATTCTATATTAGATAAAGAGGCGCATTTAGATGCAAATAAACACTACAAATTGGTTTGTATAAATACTAAAAGGCGATACCATAATTCACTTGTGAATTGTTTCAGTTTTGCTAGCAACCCCAAAGATTTATGGAAGTTAATAAATAGTTTCAAATCAAAAAATTTCGTTTGAGGTAAATTTCTCCATGAATGTTTTAGTTGCTCACATCGAAAAACTACTTAAATCTGATACTAAATCATCAATCGTACAAATGCTGAACCTTATATATCTTCTTTATCGTTAGAAACTTCATTCACCCTTGAAGAACTCCAGTCAGTAATAAGTAGCCTTAAAAATAATCCTCTTGGGCCCGACCGTATAATTCGCAAATTTTATAAATATGCCCCGGATAGTTTATATTCTAAACTTCTGGCTTTATTTAATTACTTTTATGAGCAGAAGTTACACCACACAGCTTCAAAAATCCATCATTTTCCCTCTATTTAAATCAATGATGTTTGAAATTAAAGTGCTATCTCTTGTATGGATGCTGCAGCAAAAATATTCTGGTCTCCTCTATGCGCATTGAGTTTTTCATTCAAGACAATAATCTGCTGAATGAGTATCAATCAGGGTTCAGGCGAGGATATTTAACTATAGATAATTTGTTTATTTAATATTGTAAAATTGAGATTTTTAAGGAAGAGCAATAAATTATATCGTTGACTTTAAAGGCATTCAGCCTCATTGATGTATTCGTTATATTCATAAGGGCCGCTGTACGAGATTGCAAAGGCATAATAAGGACTGGTGCCAGGCAAGGTGCATTTTAATCCCTTTTTTGTTTCCATATTTCTGGATGATTTGCTCAATGTTCTCGATGGTGGTGTTCGCGTTGGCAATACTGTAATCAGGATTTAAGTGTGTGCCGATAGTGTTATCATGTCTAACATCCCCTTTACCATGCAGAAAAATATTGACAATCTGACGGCATCTGTGGAATTTGTCACTGAATTTGAAAAATTCAAAATTGTTTTTTTTGTAGAGGTGGCTGATTTCTGCAAATGAAAAGCGGGTCTACGATAGTCAGCGTATTGACGTTTTAAGTCGATATAAATATCTTAGAGTTACTTCGACCCCACAAGTTTCGCTTTGCACCCATCTTAATGTCACGTTTTCTTCTGCTATGTATGCAATTAATAGTGTACGGGCGGTTTTCTCTCCAGAGTCTGGTGCCCCTTCCCTTCAAATATAGACTTTTCAATTCAATATGCAGATTCATTGTATTTTATAGCGCCCATTTGTGGGTAATTATTATACCCATACAGGCGTGTGGATCCGATCGAAGTTTATACCCTCAAGTTGCATTTCAAATATTGCCTGCTATCCTAAATCTCCCATCTTACCGTCTACCTAAAATAGTCGCGGATGAAGTCATTAAAAAGAACACATTTGGGTTTGGGAATTGGATTTCTCTGGTACAAAAATATTCAACTTGTTTTGACCAGACTAACTGATGTTTCTATTAGGAAGGGTCATATATTTCCATTATTGGAAAATTAGGTCGGCCTAGGGACGGCGGAGTGAGGGGTCTACACACTTTTCATTATATGTAGAGTTGAACTACAATTTTAACTCAATGTGTAATTTAGTAAATGATAACTCTTGTGGTTTAACTTTAGGCGAACTTCGCTGGCTCTTTAAATTCAGATGGAATTGCTGTATCTGAACTACACTCCATGGATAGAGATGGATGTTATACTGTGTTCTTTGTGTAATTCTAAGTGTATGGAAAATGTTTTCTGCTTTTTAACAGAATGTAGTATATAGTTTTCTCTGAATTGACCATTGTTTATCTTGGTCAAAGAGTGTTGACAAGACCTTACCTCATAGCTCTGCTGAATGATAATTGTTAGGTCGCGGCCCTTTGAGGGATTAACTTTGCCTCGCTATTTCAAAATTATTTCATCGCCCGCATATTTCCTATGCCTTCCCGCCCTTTTACCTCTCTCTTGGGGGGGTGGAATTGGCGGCGCCTTTTATCTTTCCTGATTCCCGCTTTTCGATTATTTTTTCACACACTCTTAAAAGTGATTCTGTAGAATCACTTCACTTTCCGTCTAGCTCTCGCCTGTGCAGCTTGACCTTCCGCTTCTTTCTAAGCAGTTAGTAGTGTGTGTAAAATTCGCCTTTACATTTATTCGCCGTATTCGCCCCTTTCGCCTTCGGATTAATATTCGTTACCTTCTTAAGACACAAGTCGCGTCTTTCCTCGCCATCATTTGGAAAATCACTCACCTTCTGCGCCTGGGCTTTTCTAACACCATCAGCCGCTTCAACAACAGCGTCATCCGCTTCCACGGAGCCCTCTAACTCCCTTCCTTCACCTGATATCCTTTCTTTGCCACACCACACACGCCACACACACACCCACCACACACACACACACACACACAGCACATGCACGTACAGTCGTCACAACCTTCCTATCCCCCCTTCCGCCTATCACTTCATCGCCTTTGCGTCAGCAATCGCAGTCATCAAGAAGGTAAGTCTCGCCTTGTTTATTATTTCTTATTATAATTCAATTTTTTTCCTTTCGCCATTTTTTTCGCCTCTGATTTTCGCCTCAACGTTCACCATCTCGCCTTGGGTATCTGCCGCGCAGACATTTTGGTCCTCCGGGCCGGATAACGCATCCGGTGATCATTTCGCTCACTTCACCATGCCCCGCAAGACTCAGCGCTCAGCTGTCTTCCGTCGTTTTTGACCGGCTGGTTAAAGAGGCAGCTCAAGTCTTGCAGCAGCTACTGGATGACCTCTTCGCCAAGCGGAAGAATAATCAACTCTCCGCCTAATGCGCCTTGGGCATGTAGCCTTGGGCATCCTAGCGGAGGAGGAGTTTTCGGCGTTTCTCCGAGGAACGGAGCCCTATCTGCAGGCCTTCAAACTTCCTGGCGATATGTCCGAGGAGCTCCTCCTCACCAGGCGTCGGCAACTCCACGCCTTGTACCATGAAGTGCAACTTGCACTGTCCGAGGTCTTGTGTCCTCCCGCCTCCCCCCTGCTTCCGCACCATCCACTTCCTCTGCCTCCCGTCTTCCGATAATTCCCGTCCCCACCTTCGCCGGCGATATCTGTCGCTGGGGGAAATTCCGCGCTCTCTTTCAATCCTTAGTAATTGACCAGACGTCCCTAACGGACGTGGATCGCCTCCACTACCTTTTTGGGGTGCTAGAAGGTTCTCCTCGCGCCATCATCCCCAATATTCCTCTGGTGAAGGGTCAGTTCGGCCGTGCCTGGCACGCCCTATGTACGGCGTATGATAACCGCCGGCATTACGCAGAAATGCACCTCCAGCGCCTACTCATCGCGCCGGCACATGCCCCTTTCCTTAGGGCATCATCCTTAAGGAGTCATGATGAAATAAGATTGAATTATCTGTCACAGTTGATTTCATACTCAAAGGTACAAATGTTAGTTATATGAGAAAATTTGTGGAATGAATGTTAAAAAAGCTAAACATCGGACATGTAAATAGTACAAATGCAGACGGCGAGCTAAGTGAGCACAGTTCTGTCATCTCAGCAGGATGACTTCGTACAACGATGCCCTGAAAGCATATAAAATTCAAGAATATTTGCGAACCTCTGATCCCTACATTGTTTCTTTCCACGCCTTGACAGAAGGTAACCTATGTAATTTATATCAGTAATGGTTTATAGTAGCAACAGATTAATTTCTCCTACACCTGTGAGAATTAAAATCTTTAATATTCTCAAAAATTAGCTGAAATGTAAATGTATGAAAAGTAGACACGAAATTCCTGAAGATATACGCTCTTACAATGGTCAGCAAACCTAGAAAATCGTCTGGAAGAGTATTCAAGTACATCGCTACGCAGTTTGGCTTTCGGCATATTAATTAGCAGTTCTCATCCCACAGAATAATGGGGTTGGGAGGCCCTAAATTGGAGTCCCGCTCATAACTGCTAAATTTTATATACTTATTTATTCTCTTCCTCTTCTACTTCGCAGTGTAAGAATTTGCAAAAGAGTCGCCATCCGTTTCTATCTCTAGCCATTGATTTAGCCTTGCCCACGGTGTAACATTAACTAACCAGGGCTACTTCTGCTTCCTCTTGGTCTCTTACCAGTACACCTGGCTTCATAGGCTCGTGTAGGATGCCTTGCATGGTCTATCCTTATAATATGCTTAAACCATCGTACTAGGGTGCGTGTGATTTGCTCCACAACCCAGATTCCTCTAATAGTAGTGTTTCTTACTCGGTCCCTTCTTGTATCACCTTCACTCTGCGGAGGTATCGCATTTCAGCCGCTTTATACGGCTTTTGCAGCTTTTCGTAAGGGCCCAGGATTCACATCCTTATGGGAGGATTGGAAGATATATTGAAGATTTCTGATTAAACATAAGCAAAAGTAAATTTCATATTCTTAAAGTTAAAAAAATCTTAATAGTAAACTAGACCATCTCTGTCCACGACACCTAACTTGGTAGCTGGACGTTTAGACCACCTGAAAAAATGGGCATTACTTTATTTTATATGTTTTAGTGAACCAAAATTAGAAAACAATCATTGGAGCTGTTATCAAAACGAAATCGAGGGGGAAAATAAATTATAACTCACTTTTGAAGAAGACGAATTTTACCCAAAACTCCAAGTTAAATCCTTCTTTCTGGTAAAACCTAAAATTCTTCTTAGCGCTTTTGAGTTACTTTAAACAAGACTGCAAATACAATAACAGACAATTAAATAACATTCATTTTCGTACTCAAGGATCTCAATAGATATATTTTGATAAACTTAAGTTTCAAATAGACAGAACAGCACTTTCCAAACATGCATTATCCCTAAATCATTCCTTTGACCTGCAAAACCCATCCATTTTAACAACTCAACCTAATCACACAAAACGCCTCCTAGCAGAATCAGTACATATCCACCTACAACCCAATCCCATAAACCACAAAAAAGACAAAGAAGTCATCTCATCACTCTACAACAACATCCTCCACTCCATTAAGTAGACATAGTTCCATCCACCCAGCCCTTAGCGCCTTCACCCTACATATTTTCCCCGGCTAATTCCCCCTTTTTTTCTCCTATTTATCAAACTATTCCCATTAATCTGATCCATATTCCAAGTAGCTTAAAATTCTTATTTATTAAAAAATTTAATTAAAAATTACATATATATATTTAATAAAAATATACTTGTTCATTATTTTTGCCCTGCTTCTTAGTCCTTTCACTCCAACAATACCTAACGGTACTTCACCCCTCCCACCACTACTTTCACCGGTGTTCCTTTCCCAACCTTTCACTGGTAGTACACTCATAGACCACAGTCATAATTGAACATGTAATAGAGCACACAAATTCTGTATTTACAAGGTCTGTAATAGTTCCATAATTTTTCTATACTAGTATCTCTATTTACCTTTGTAATTTGTTTTTAGTTTTCCATTACCATTTTTGTTTTTGTTTTTGTTCTGTTAATGCTAGCTAGATTCTTATGTATATTTTTTCTTTATAGATAGCCCCTGAAGAAGACAAACAATGTTTGTCGAAACGTCGGGCCATTAATAAAAAACACTTAAAAAATTTTTTTAGTGTTTTTGTTATGATACCCCCGGCCGATCAGCCAACTAAGAGATACATCAGATCATTTCTAACGGCCAACAACTTCTACAATTGGATAAAAAAAGATATATATTTAAAATAATTCAATTGCTCCTTAGTTTAAAAAGTATTCAATGAATATAAGAGGGTAGATACACAAAGTACCACTGTTAATCCACGAACTTTATTTCATATACTAATAATAATATACATCAATGACTAATACTATACATTATATTATTCTCAAAAAGTAAATAAGTCCAAAACTTTGAAGATAACTTTCTTCAGTAAACAAGTGGAAATTATCGCACTGCTTTCAACATGTTAAAATAACTGAAAGATGCTTGAAGTAGCTGAAAGAGGAACATGATTATTATGCTTCTTATACGTATTTAGGCTTGATTATTTTAATAAATTTACAACTTCTTTCATTAATAATAATAATAATACCTCGCTAAAACCTTTCATGGAGAATTCTTGCAGCCCTCCACCTGTAATAGCTTTATTTTTAGTACAAGCAGTCATTATATTTAATAAAGTTTTCTGGGTTGTTATTGATTCCATATACCAAGTGGTATTATAAATTGTTTCTCCAATTTCAGACCACTGCAACATTGACAGTAATTATACAAAATTTACATAAAGTACGAATTCTAATAGAATTGGCATGTTATTACCCAATCTTTGATCTGTTGACCAAACCAACAATAGCAACCGATAATCATCAATCCTGGTATAATGAAATTAATAAATTCCACAATATAAGAAAAACTACTATTTGGATTCTAAAATCATTTAAAACATAATAGGAAAGAAAATTTTATGAAAATGAATTGTTAGGTAAATGTGTGAAAAGTGAATAATAATTAGAAAACTTACTGTAACCATGTAAATAGCCGTGCACATCGTTAAAGCAGAATTAAAAGTCACAGCAAATAAAAGTGGACTATAAGTTTCTGAGAATAAGTCGAAGCACCTAAAGAAATTAGTATAAATAGTAATAAATTATACAATATTCAAATTCTTCCAAAAATTAAAGTAGATGCTATAATAGGGAATAATAATTATATATTTAAGTATATCAATTACCTCAACAAGATGTGATGACGTTTTATTATGAATTTCAATCTGTCCTGCATGTATTGTTCATGATTAGCGATTGTTTCTTTTGTTGAGTTTATTTCAATCACTTGGACATAATCAAATGTTTCTTTTATATATAGTGACAATATTTCAAATTGCCCGCAAAAATGTTTGGAATGTATAACATAAGTAACCAATAAGGCCCAATGTGTATAAGTTAGGTTTGCAGATGTAACTAATTGAAAAATGCAAACAGCGAAATACCTGAAAAAATAATACTAATATGATTGACTGGCAGACATACAGATGCCCATCTGTACGTTGAATTTACAGACGTACAGTCATCCATCCACCATACAACTACTAAGTCTTCACAGAAGACGCAACTTCCAAACTGTTGAATATCAAGGAACTTGAAGTATCCGATCTATGGAGATCAAATGTTATAGGAATAAATGATCCTATAGAAGCGAATACGATTGTCGAGCAAGAAAGAGAAGGTATAACGTTTTTTAAAGATACGGTAAAGATAACTGACGAAGGAAGGTATGAGGTACGATTCCCGTAGATTCCAAGGCGCCAACTTCCAGGTAGTAATCTTCGACTTGCACAGCAGAGGCTAGTAAAATTTGGCATGTTTGAGGATTACGATCAGGTATTTAAGCATTGTGAAAAAAGCGATATTATTGAAGAGGTAGGTGACATCAGTGCCGGACATTACCATCCTCATATGGCTAACGTGAAGGAAGTCAGACAGTTTTCGACGCGTCGGCCAACGGCGATGGGGGATCTCTCTTAATGACTGCCTGTTAAAAAGAATCAATATAATAGACTTAATACCAGTAATAATCATGAGGTTTCGGCAGCATGCTGTAGGAGTGTCAGGAGATGTAGATATCGGCCTTTCTGCAGATATCAGTTTCGCCGACGGACTGAGATGTAATATGTTTCCGACGGTAGTAGGCCTGTAGTTCGCAAAAGATGAAAATGTATAGGCACAAGAGAGTAGTATTTGGTATCAAACCAAGTCCATTCTTACTCGGCGCAGTGCTGGATTATCACCACAATGAATGTTAGTCTTCCAGCAAAGCTCAGATACTAAAGAAAGCGTTTTACGTCGACAATTGTGTGATGAGTCTTAGGAGTCACGATAAACTTTTCAAATATGTCGGAAGCTCAGAAAATAATGGCAGAAGGAAAGTATAATCTGAGAGAGAGAAAGTATAATGTTAACCCCTTGGTAGCAAACCCAGGATGAGTCAATGTACTTGGCTTAGAATGGGACTGTATCCATGATAACTTATTTTGTTTTTAAGGTGTTGAGAGGGAAGAAGAAGAAGTTTTAACGAAAAGAAAGCTATTGGCTGCAGCACATAAAATATATGACCCAATTGGCTCCACAAGTCCTGCTACTATCTTGCCGCAAAGGCTACTGCAGAACACTTGGGAACTCACGGTAGGATGGGATGAAAAATTGCCGGACCTCATTTCTAACGAATTTTAAGGATGGAGGCAGCAGTTTCGAGGTTAGAAGAGTGCCATAAACTAGAATTAGAAGGCAGCCAGGTCAGTCTACATGTTCCAGCGGATGAAAGTGCAATGGCATGTGCGGCTTGTGAGTTTTTTTGAGTACAGTCAGGAGAAGAAGTAGGTAGGAGTGCAGTTAAAGCTAGCAAGATCTAGGATAGGAAAATGGGACCACGGAAAATGTCTCTGATGAAGCATTTTAGTTGTTCAAATCCATAACAAAGGGCTTTTTCTCATTATAGTAGGCCTGCGCTGAATAGTTTATTTTCTACATGATCCAATTGTTTACAATAAATGATAAAGAACTTACCTTGGCCAGGAATTCACTTCGAAAGGTACCCATCCTTCATGTATTAAAGTCATACTAGAGGTTCTTTCAAATAATGGACGCCTAGTAGTTACAGTTGTTACAGTCCAAGAGAAAACCACAAATGATAATTTAATAAATCGTGTAATAAAATCACTAGCATCTTCTTTGACTCTTTTCTGTTGGGGTGTCAATTCTATGTTTTCTTTGTCAAATTCAGTTTTAAATAATTTGCAATATTTTTCAAATTTTTCCGATTTCAAAATAAGAGCACAAACCGTAGATATACCATAAACGTACACTAAAATGAAATGTAATATCTCCATGAATGTCATTTCATCAAGTTTATCGTAGTTACATGTGTCCTGGAATAGAAATTTAAGTAAGATAAGCAATATATATATATATATATATATATCCATACATTAAGTTCAAAACCAGCAACGTGATCACAAGCAAAAAGCAGAGAAAAATGACACAAAGATTATAGATAAGGACGTTATTTCGGGGCAGCATTTACTAGAAGACGCATTATTTGCAAGCTTTGGCAGCATCACAAATTCAAGGAGGCGGTTAATTGAAAATCAGTAAAAAAAATATATTAGAGGTTGGATAGGTGAAGAAAATATCATGCCTCGACTTACTATTTTCCGAAATTTCGGGATTCTAGTCACCCCGATTCATTCCCTACCATCACCACAGGTAATTTTTTACCGGACATTTCAGGATTTCGTAATGATATTGCACCCAAAGCTTCAAAATGAATGTGCAAATATGGCCGTTATAAAATTAGAAAGCAAATGAATAAAATTTTTGCAGCATTTGTATGCATAAAAAATGAACAGAGAAGTTAATAAAAATGATCTGAAAATCGCTAATTATTTCACCCACCTCGAAAATAAAATGCAACATCCCACTAGTAAGGAGTAAAAGTGTTCTTGTTATATGAAATACTGAAGACCATGTATTGTCATATATAATGCCAAAATATTTTGCAATCTTTTCAGCTGTATAGGCTGGTTTATTAAATGAATCCTGAAAAAAAAGTTATCATAGATTACTGAAGATAGCAAAATAATTGTGTTACAAATGAAATTTTTTGATGTTCTTAGCGCTAGTGGAAAATAATATTATCTTTGCTCGTAATAAAACTGCAACTGTATGTAGAACTCATTTGTAATTCATTTGTGGGAGAAAGGATAATGTCATAAGAACTGAATGAGGACGATAATCTCCGCTAGTTCTCAATTTATTCAGTAAAAGTATCATTTACAATAACAGAAAAGCAGCGGTTGGTCGGTTTAACCATGTGGAAAGAATGGAAGATGAAAGACTATTCTAGGAATTTTTGGAATGAGGTGTGGAATAAGGGTGACCCATTGGGGAAAAAAAGAAA
Source organism: Triatoma infestans (assembly GCA_011037195.1). Lineage (NCBI taxonomy): Eukaryota > Metazoa > Arthropoda > Insecta > Hemiptera > Reduviidae > Triatoma > Triatoma infestans. The sequence goes on from JAAEAF010002273.1 coordinate 12,384, forward strand.
AGATTTTGTTAGCAAACTTGGCTATGCATACAATGGGAGATACTGATGGAACAGAAATGTCAACTATCTGGGACGCACCTTTAAAATCAGCAACAATATAGTAACACCTAACAATCCGTCAGCCACCTTTGTTTATATATCTGTGTGTATGTATTAAAATTAATTACAAAAGTACACTAAATCTTTGTTTGCAATATCAAATTAATATTATTGACAAAAAATTGCCCTGTATTGGAATTATAGCCCTATATGTGTAATAAAGCTCAATCATGTTTATTTCTAAAAATATAATCCCCTTCCCCTGTTTCAAACACCAATTCCAGAGACACAAATGCAAGTTAGTATTTGGCGTATACTAGTGTATATCTTGATCATATTAAAATTTGGAGAATATCACATTAAAACAAAAGTTATATTACTTGGAAATATGTAGGTATTAGTCCAGAGAACTGTACACAATTACATTTTGTATTATGTTCATGTTGGGTGAATTTCTCCGCGTCCGAGATTGTTCTGACGTGCCGCTTGGATATCCATGACATTTTTCTGATCAATTTTGTGCCCTTGTATTTATCCTGTGAAATTCCCACTTCTTGGGCATTTTCCAGCTGATTTACGATTTTGACAAATGTGTGGCTGGGTTGTATAAAAAAAAAAAAAATTCAGTTGTCCAACGATTAATTAGTATAAGATTCTCTAATGTACGCATTAGCGCTATTCTAAACAACACCAAAACATACTTCAAAAAGTCAATATACATCTAATTTAAACCTCAAAATTATATTAATATATAAACAAAATAAGCATCAAAATTTATTTATTATATAAAAAATGTTAAATATATTTAATAAATTCAATAAATACATTTATTAATCAATAAGACGACCTGAAAAATCGAGATACATATGGGCGGGTTGGCTGCCAAATGATGTAAATCACAAAATTGAAAGTATGTTTAACATCATTTGATTGCCAAGGCGGTTAGCAGTTCGTTCAGTGTAAATTGCATTCAGTCTTATCTGCGTCGGAATATCTAAATAGGAATTCCGATATTCTTATCCTATGCGCTATACTTGTCGGATGCGATGTCTAGTAAACGATAACGTTGATGGAATCCATGTTTCAATTTTTGTGACTTACACCACTTGGCAGCCAATCCGCCCTACAATCTCTATTTACTCCAACACTGACAATCTGGTTGCCATATTGATCTATACGACCCACACTTCTACTTATAATAAGTAAAATTAAATTTAATGAATATTCCCTAATTAAATAAAAACATTACGATTTGTTAAATTGTTTCTCACCTTGCTTTTTTTTCGTATTGTTTGTATCTGCATCATACTTAATAGTATTAAGGTTTCAACAAGCTACAGTAACAATGAAGAAATGTTACAAGACCAAAGTATAATAATGTTCCCAATACTAATGTATTATTCGAAAAGCAATTACTTTTTTACTAAGTTATAATAACTTTTGTTAAGGTCCTAACGTTTTTATAGCTAAGAAATACGAAAACATTAAACTATTTATTCAAAATTTATTGTTTACAGTACCAAGTGGCATAGTGTTTTGTGAGATATTGAGGTAATTAAGGAAATGTTTTCGCCATCAGTGGCAGAAGACATTATTTTATCTTTATAATTTCAGTATGAATATTCTAGTAAACAATATTACTTGCCGTTCCATTGTCGAACACCTTAATATTTAATTATTGTAAATGATTATTTTTCTATGAAACAATCATTTAGCCAATTAGTTATAAATCAATAGACCTCTTTTAGGTGATTGCTTTCAAAATGGTGGGATTATACTTTATAATATAAAATTATAAATCAAATACTTTCATTGAAAATTAATTTTCATTTCATCTATATAAATTATTGCTGTCTACTTTTAAGGAAGATATTAGATTTTTTTTTTCAGACATGCATAGTTCAGACAAGATTTGCAGATTTAAGAAAGAATACAGAAGGCAATCACATTGGGGTTATGTTGAACTGTTCGAGATCAGGACACCAAATTTCTCGCGCACTCTGAAGAGTAATTGTACTAAGTGTAAAAGGCGTCACAATACATTACTCCATCATGAGAAGTTTTCAGAATTTTTAAGTACCACATTCAACCAAATATTTGCAATCTGTTGTGGTGTTGGTTTCTCGCCAGAGCTGGAAAGCATCAGAGACATTTTCCGTGTAGCCTGCTTCATTTGTGGTCATCGACCGTTTCGGGGCGTTCGCCCATCTTCAGGATGCGTTTATCAGACAGTGTGACAACACAGACTTGCACTCAATTTTGTGTGTTGTCACACTGTCTGAAAAACGCATCCTGAAGATGGGCGAACGCCCTAAACCGGTCGATGACCACAAAATAAAGCCTGCAACACAGAAAATGTCTCTAATGATTTGCAATCTATTCAGCCAACTAGCCATCTACTCATGTTGTGAGCAACTCGCCCACTGTACAGGTGATATTATCGATAGCTCTTGTTAATATTGTTAATTCATTTGGGAATACCCACACTAGAGCATTGTTACATTGGGGTTCGCAATCAAATTTAATCACAGAATCTCTTTGTCAAAGGTTAAAATTTAAAAAAGAGACATTTTCTTGGGTCTGTTACTGGTATCAATGTCAGACAGAATAACATCAACCATTCTATCAGATCTAAAATAAGATCAAAATATAATTCATTTAAAACTACTTGAGATTTTTTAGTCTTGCCAGCTGATCAGTAACCACCATATTCTATTGATTTCGGGAGTTGCAATATTCCCCATGTTAATTCAGCAGACCCATTGTATAATACCCCGAAACATATAGATATATTATTAGGGGCATTTTGGAGTCTTCTATGTGTTGGACAATTCAAATTGAGCGATAATCAGTTACGTTTGCAAAAGAGTGTTCTTGGATGGGTAATGGGAGGTACTATAGACATGGAATTTCAAGGCAAATACCAAGTTACAATTTATTGTCAGTTGATCAAAGATTAGATGATAAATTGACAAAATTTTGGGAAATTGAACAATGCACTAAATCCAATTATTCCATTAATGATCGTGCTTGTGAGAGACACTATGTTCAAAACTTAACTCTTGTAGTTCAAAATATGTTGGTTGTCAAACTTCCAATTCAGGGAAGTGTGGAAAATTTAAATGGATCACAAGAAGCTGCATTGGAAAGACTGCAAGTTTTGGAAAGGAACATGCAACGAAATGATCGACTAATAAGGGAATATTGTTCATTTTTGGAAGAATACAAGAAACTACACCATATGGAACTAATACCTTCTGAGGAAGTAAATTCTTCTTCCCCAAAATATTACCACATTTTAAGAACGATAGCACCACGACTAACTTCGAGTGGTATTTGACGCATCTTGTAAGGCAACCAACAATTGTTCTCTTAATGAAATATTGATAATGGTCCATTTGTACAGAATCAGTTGGCACCAATATTAATTAGTTTCAGGCAACATATAATTGCTATGTGTGCTAATATCGAAAACGTGATCAAGCAGACCTTCAAAGAATATTGTGGAGGGCAGACCCTACTTTGCCTCTTGCTGAATAATATAGATTGCTCATAGTAACATATGGCACTAAATCAGCTCCATACCTTGCGACACGAAGTTTAGTTGACGCAGCCAATCGGTGTAATTCAAGATTTCCTATTGCCTCAGTGGTGATAAGAAGGAATTTTTATGTGGATGCCTTATTGACAGGAGCGAATACACTGGAAGATATTTTACATCATATTTTACAGCTCTGAGTGATTTTGGTTTTCATTTAAGAACGTGGTGTAGTAATTATCCAGAAGTCACAGCTCACATTGAGGATCGAGAATCGTCCCAGGATCGAGAACATCAGCATATTCATAAAATTGAGTCAGTTAAATTCCATTTAAAAAGAGTAGTTGGGCAAGCTCACTTACATTATGAGGAACTCAAATTGGATGAGATGGGATTTCTATGTGGATGACTTGATGACAGAAGCGAATTCACTGGCAGATATTTTACAGCGCTGAGTGATTTTGGTTTTCATTTAAGAAAGTGGTGTAGTAATTATCGAGAAGTCACAGCTCACATTGCGTTTCAGGATCGAGAAAATCAACATTTTCATAAAATTGAGTCCAATGATACAATTAAAACTTTGGGCCTAGTTTGGCATCCACAAACTGATTTTTTATCCTTTGCAGTCAACAGTAAGGATTCTATAAGAAACAGAATTACAAAGCGTACTTTTCTATCAGATTTAGCAACCATATTTCACCCATTAGGCTTAGTTGGCCCTGTAATTTTTGTGGCAAAAATCATTTTACAACAGTTATGCCGATTGAAGTTGGGATGGGATGAAGCCATCATATGCGAATTAGATAAAATACAATCAAATAGAAACTCTGGTTCGGAACTATTAGGATGTAAAGGTATTAGGACTGAAGAAGGAAATGCTTACACTCACTCAGAGGAAACAACACACGATCAAACCACTATGGAAATTCCCAGAAGGCGGCATTTTTAACACAGGGAAAAATAAATAGTTTTTTAAACTTGGATCATAAAAACTAATTAAATTCATCTAAAAGAACGGCAGTTTTTGTGAATAAAAAAAAGAATAAATTCTCAAAATATGAAGGAATAATCCCAACGGCTGTAGTTTACTTATCCGATTATGAAGGCAAAAAACATGAATTCCGTTTTATATTAGATACGGGTTCAGAAATAAATTTTTTGACAGAACGTTTTATTAAATCTTTATACCTTCTTGTGTATAATGAAAATGTGCTTATAAAAGGAATTAACAATTTAAGTACGAATGTTAATAAAGCGGTATACACTGAAGTAAGATCAAGGGTTTCTAAATTTAACACAAAAATAACGTTTAATTTAATTGCAGAGATAAAAAATAATACTATTTACGGGTCAATTGGGAATTGGATTTTAGAAATTTGCCTAATTAGCTATTTAAAAATTTGGCAGATAAGAAAATAACGAACTATTGATGGGATTTTAGAAGTCGGCCTATTTTTCAAAATTTTAAAGCATAAAACTCAATTAAATCAAGAAAATGGAATCTCATGACGCAAAAATTCATTAGCTTGGTTTGCCATTGGAGGTGAAAATAAGAAAAAATTCTGATCTTGGTAGTGGAGGTTAGCAGTATATATGTGCCGGTTCTAGGAGCGGAAGTTATTTTCCCATTCTTCGACCACAGCTCGGATGTTTCCTGTATCTCCACCCCTGTATACTTGCCCTGTTGGCCGAGCTCTTCAATTTACCCTCTCCTAGTCACTCTTATACTCTACGTATTTTTTTCCACTCTTTTCCATCTCCAGTGGACGACAAGGTGTGATTATTTTTACTTTTTGTAAGCATATATGAACCGCAGTTTTCTCTAACTAGGTCTCTTTTGCTATCCACCAAACCAGCGGGGCAACTTGGCAGATTTAGTTTTAATCGGATTCTTATACCTCACCACTTCTCCACTTCTCTTCTTTCCCTTTGTCTATACTAGTACTTAAATAGAGCCTCTGCCCCAGGTACCCTAGCTCAGGATTCATTGACCTTTGCATCAGTATTTTTTAATTCGTACAAAGTTCATTAACCTCGATGTGTGTATAATTTGGTCTTGATTAAAATATACCAGTTCCTTATACCTCTCACCCCATCAATAGTTTTACATGTATATTCTCCATATTGGGACTTAAAGAGCGGCTCTCCCAGACTCTACAGCACCCCTCATAAACACCCTCTACCTACATTATTCATCGTTTGAGCATGCGCATATTTTTTGACAGAGATCATGATTGTGTAATTATCAATATACTTCTTGTAAATATAATTATTTTTTACACTAAGACTTTGAAGAAAGACTCCTGGCCTCCTTCTTCTACACCCTCCTTGGTTAAGATAAATCTATTTTTAATTGCTCACTGTCCGGTGATGGACAGTGTTGTCTGTAATGGGAGAACACTGTCCGGAGGCCGGCAGTGCACTGAGAAGGCTCCGGGCGCAAATGACCACAGATGTTGAGACGCCTTAAATAAAAAAACAAAAAACAAACATATTTTTAATTGATCAAATATACTGGCAAATCCAGTATATTGATTTATGAGTCAGTTACTTCTGTGAGTTTTTTTAGTAATCAATAAAGTAAAACTTAAATCTTTATTTATGTGTCATATGTTCGCCCTCGTACATTAAAATAAATCTATTTTTATCGATCTAGTATATTGATAATCACATATGTTCGCCTAATTTTTTTAACTACTGGGAAATGATTGCGTAGACCATATTCAAATGTTTGCAACAAAAAACAAATAAATAAAATGGCTTTAAGAGAAATAGTGATTTATTTGGATATACATAATTTATGTTTATAATATTATAATATATTAAAACATACTTGAGTTATAGCATGACAATTATTGTGGAATCTAAAAACAGATTTTTTCTGCTAGTAATTAGTATGTTTTTGATGACTGAATTCCTGAGAACAGGACTTTTACAACTTGGCCAACATTAATTCTTTTTTTAAACATAGTTATTGCGGGCGATCTTAAAGTTAGACAGGTTTTCTTACAGTACTTCCGGATGATCTTTTTTTGAATAATTATAAGCTTAGACGTCTGAAGAATTCTAAGGCCAAGGTTTTGAGTGGGAGAGGTACCAGATGTTTGGAAGTGTTGGAAAGTCATGATTTGGTTGTTCTGAATGGCCGTTTTCCTGGTGATTTGGATGGTTCCGTATACCTTTGTAAGTTCAGTGGACTCTTCGGTAAATGACTTTTGTTGTGTACCGTTAGGGCTTATTTCAATGATTAATTATTTGAGGATTGTTAACGAATCATTTTCCAATTAACGTTTTAATTTCTTTTCGCAATTTACAAAATGAAAAAATATGTCTACTTCCTCAATAAGTACGGGATGATAAACGTGTATCTGCAGTAGTGTACTTGTTTGGTAAAAAACAGGAAATAAAATAAAAATAAAATTAAATTAAAAGGTGAGTTCTGTTAAATAAAATTAAATGAAATAAAATAATGACAGAAAATATTAAGTGGACTGTATATGTTGAATAAAGAGCAAAGAGTGAGCCAATGGGCTCATATAACATGAACAAAATGAATATTAAATTAAATTCAAAATGAGTAGCAAAAATATTTATTATATTCAACAAGCCAAAAGGAGTGGCGCTTACCTTAAACGCAGACCCCTTTAGTGTGGTGCGACTGAAGTCCTTCAGCCCATATGGGGAATTCAAGGAAATAGGAGACAGGAAAGGAAACAAAAAAGAACCATATGCCTGTAATTCCAGCGTCGTTGTCCACACAGTACGGCTGATGAAAATAGATGAAGTATTTAAACGCGCTCCAGGAAAGCTGTAAGGCCGGAGAAGCAACCGGAAGTAGACCATATGCTTGTACAATCAACCTTAACAGGCCGGGAGAATCCGGAGACGAAGAAATCAACTTATCAACACTGACCCCGAGGAAAACCAGAAGTGATAACACCTGGGTTTTCACAAAAACGGAAAGCGGAAGTCTAAATTGAGTAGACAGTTTACGTGTTGCACGGACACCTTACTTGTCTGAGTATTAACTTGTGACTTATTAACACTAACCCCGAGGAAAACCAAATGTGGCAATTCATGGGTTTTCACGGAAGGAAAGCGCGAAGTCAAAATTGAGCAGGCAGTTTACACGGACACCTTACTTGTGAGTTTTAACGAGTGACTGATCTAGAGAGGGCAATTTTAAAGGGACTGACCCCTCTCTACAATTAGCATACAGCCTATAGATTATAAATTATTGTATTTTAACGGCGGCAAATTCAAATACAGATAAATACCGAACAGTACTCTACTTCTTTATTTTTTTTTTTTTTTTAAATCTACAACGGCAGCATAGTGCCATAAGCAAATATAAAAAAATTATATACAATAAAAAGATAGAAAAAATAAAATAAAATAAAAATAAATAAATAAAATAAAAATTACTAGTTGAGAAACTACCCAGTGTTAGCACTCCAATCAACTTTGTCACTCACTGTCACTAGCACTAATCCTAGAGAGAATGTCGCGACCCCACCGGCGTTTAAGCCGTCTAGGAGGGTTGTCGAGTAGAGTGCGGGATGAGAGGCGTCGGATTAGAGGATTGGGATGTGAGGATAGGGTACTGTGGAATTTCTTGTATCTGACTTTAGTTACTTGGGTAGGAAAGGAATTTTTAAATCACTGTTGATGGTTTGATTGGAAACATAATAAGGAGCGTTAACTATTGCTCGAAGGATCTTGGATTGTAGATTGGGTGCGGTTGAGGTTGGAACGCTTGACTGAACCCCACAGTTCGATGCCATATGTCCAGATGGGTTTGATGAGTGAAGTGTAAATTAATCGTTGAATTGAGTATGTTATAAAAAAAAAGAAAAAAAAAAAAGAAAAGTTCTTATAAAGATTGTAAATTCTATTTGTAGATCGAATTTACAAATGCTTGACATTTATAAACAAAATTAACTGTTTGTATAAATACATAGAACTTATTTGTATGATAAAAAATAAATAAAGTTCTCTTACATTTGAATAAAAAAACAAACAAACTAACAAAGTTTCCATTAATTTTGATACCTTCATACAGTTGGAATTTGATCTAAATATTTTCATATGCTGTGTATGCAAAATTAATTCCTATGCTGAACAAAAGAGGATTTAATTGAAATTTTCTCCAACATCATACATACATAAAGACATTATCGGCACACATTAAAATCCTTATGACAGTATTACCAACGTGAACACCGCCAGGAATGTGGAAAACAAAAGAGGGCTTAAAATGCACCCTTAAAATTTACCACCAGACCTTATTGGAAAGCAGCATTCCGATATGCCTTTGCAATCTAGTACAGCGGCCCGATAGCATGAATATAACGAACACTTCAAGGTATTAACAAAGTTTGTTGAAACACCTATGTTATGTAGTTTTAAGATATACAGCTTGTCGGTCAATGTGGTCGAATGCCGCTTTAAAGCCAACAATATAATTTATTGACCTTCCTTAAGAATCTCCATTATCAGAGGATATTTTTGCTATAGCATCCATTCAAATAGAGAGAAAATGATGGATTTTCCGAAGGCATGTGGTGTTACTTCTACCTCATAAAAATAGTTAAATAGAGCCAGAAGTTTAGAATATAAACTATCCGGGGCATATTTACAAAATTTGTGAATTATACGATCGGACCCAGGAGACTTATTATTTTTATGGCTACTTATTACTCACTGGAGTTCTTTAAGGGGGAATGAGGTGTCTAACGATAAAGAAGATATATAAGGTTCAGCATTTGTACGATTGATAATTTAGTATCAGATTTAAGTAGTTTTTCGATGTGAGCAACTAAAACATTCATGGAGAAATTTACCTCAAACGAATTTTGTTTATTTGAAATTATTTAATAACTTCCATAACTCTTTGGGGTTGCTAGCACAACTGAAACAATTCCCAAGTGAACTAGTATTACCTTTTAGTATTTATACAAACCAATTTGTAGTGTTTATTTGCCTCTAAATACGCCTCTTTAACTAATACAGAATCGGTATTTCTATAGAGTTTTAAGAGAGTAAGTGATTAGGACCTCGGATGTAGACATGTATAATTATACCATGGCTTCTTTCTATGGCTCCTAGTGAAAGATAAATCAAAAGAAGTTGTAGGATGAGCAGACTTGATAGCGTTAATTGGTGAGCACAACCGTTTCTGCGGCTCACCAGATGTTAACGAAATATCATTAAGAATTTATCTAAATTACATTTGAAAGCAGAAACTCGTTCATCATCCCTTACTACGTAATTGAGGAAGTAGACGAATTATTTTTTCGTTTTGTAAATTGCGAAAAGAAATTGAAACATTTATTGGAAAATGGTTCATTAATAATCCTCAAAATATTAATCATTGATATAAATTAAAGGTCGTAAAGAAAGTCGCGTTCCGACTATGTCTAGCCATTGATTTAGCCTTGCCCATGGTGTCGAACCAGTTTCCAGTTAACCAGTGCTCAGTCGAGGCATTCTGTAACATTATCTAACCAGGTGATTCTTCTGCTTCCTCTTGGTCTCTTACCAGTAAACCTGGCTTCATAGGCTCATGTAAGATGCCTTGCATGATACATCCTTATATATGCCCAAACCATCTTAGTTGGGTGCGTTGATTTGCTCCACAACCCAGATTACTTCTAATAGTAGTGTTCCTTACTCAATCCCTTCTTGTCTTACACTTCACTCTGCGGAGGTATCGCATTTCAGCCACTTTATACGGCTTTTGCAGCTTTTCGTAAGAGCCCAGGATTCACATCCGTTTGTGAGGGTTGAAAGATATATTGAAGATTTCTGATTAAACATAAGCAAAAGTAAATTTTATATTCATTTAAAAAATCTTAATAGTAAAGTAGACCGCCTCTGTCCACGACACCTAATTTGGTAGTTGGACGTTTAGCCCGGCTGACAAAATGGGCATTACTTTACTTTATATGTCTTAGTAAACCAAAATTAGAAAGCAATCATTGGAGCCGTTATCAAAACAAAAATCAAGGGGGAAAATAAATGATTACACACTTCTGAAGAAGACGAATTTTACCCAAACCTCCAATTTAAATCCATCCTTTTGGTAAAACCTAAAATTCTTCTCAGCGCTTTTGAGTTATTATAAACAAGACTGCAAATACAATTAAAAAACATTCATTTTCGTACTCATAATATATTTTGATAAACATGTTTCAAATACATCTTACAAAAAAAATATGTATATATAAAAAAAATCAATTGCTCCTTAGTTTAAACTTTTAAAAAGTATTAAATGAATATAGAGCTTAGATATGCAAAGTACGACTGTTAATCCAGAAACTTTATTTCATATACTAATAATAATATACATCAACGACTAATACTATAGATTATTATATACTCAACAAGTAAATAAATCCAAAACTTTGAAGGTAACTTCCTTCAGTAAACAAGTGGAAATTATCGCACTGCATTCAACATGTTAAAACAACTGAAAGATGCTTGAAGTAGCTGAAAGAGGAACATGATTATTATGCTTCTTTTACGTATTTAGGCTTGATTATTTTAATAAATTTACAACTTCTTCCATTAATAATAATAATAATAATACCTCGCTAAAACCTTTCATGGAGAATTCTTGCAACCCTCCCCCTGTAATTGCTTTATTTTTAGTACATGCAGTCATTATATTTAATATAGTTTTCTGGGTTGTTATTGATTCCAGATACCAAGTGGTATTATAAATTGTTTCTCCAATTTCAGACCACTGCAACATTGACAGTAATTATACAAAATTTATATACAGTACAAATTCTAATAGAATTGGCATGTTATTACCCAATCTTTGATCTGTTGACCAAACCAACAATAGCAACCGGTAATCAGCAATCCTGGTACAATAAAATTAATAAATTCCACAATTAAAGAAAAAGTACTATTTGGATCCTAAAATCATTTAAAACATAATAGAAAAGAAAATTTTATGAAAATGAATTGTTAGGTAAATGTGTGAAAAGTGAATAACAATTAGAAAACTTACTGTAACCATGTAAATAGCCGTACACATCGTTAAAGCAGAATTAAAAGTCACAGCAAATAAAAGTGGACTATAAGTTTCTGAGAATAAGTCGAAGCACCTAAAGAAATTTGTATATACAGTAATAAATTATACAATATTCAAATTCTGCCAAAAAACTAAAGTATATTACGATACTATAATAGGGAATACAAATATTTAATATCAATTGTATATTTAAGTATATCAATTACCTTAACAAGATGTGATGACGTTTTATTATGAATTTTAATCTGTCCTGCATGTATTGTTCATGATTAGCGATTGTTTCCTTTGTTGAGTTTATTTCAATCACTTGGACATAATCAAATGTTTCTTTTATATATAGTGTCAATATTTCAAATTGCTCGCAAAGTTGTTTGGAATGTATAACATAAATTGCCAATAAGGACCAATGTGTATAAGTTAGGTTTGCGGATGTAACTAATTGAAAAATGCAAACAGCAAAATATCTGAAAAAATAATACTAATATGATTGACTGGCAGACATACAGATGTCCGTTGAACTTACAGACTTGCAGACATCCATCCACCATACAACAACAACTAACTCTTCACAGAAGATGCAAGTGCATGAACCTTTAATACGACAAGACCTGTCTACTTGCCCCTAGCAGAACCAAGAAGGGGTTGGCTTGACCAACATAGAGGAGGGATAGTTCTTTATTAAAACGTACGGTACCCTCAACCTTGAAGAATACAACACTCTACAAAGCTTGTAATATCACGCCACACTGGTCTCTTAGTCTCACGCTACTCTTTCTCTTTTCCTTGTTTAAACTGCAGTATCTTTATTTTAATCAAAATATTTAATGATTTGTGACTTCAGTTCTCTAAAGCTTATTTCCCTCAAAATTCCCACCACATTTAGTGACAAGGATTACGGATCTCGCATAAACAGCATAAGAAAAAATAAAAGTAAAAATATTTTACTTTAATATTTTATTTAAACGTTAGCCGGTAATTTCTTCCTTTACTTTTATTTCAATTTCCTTAATCTTTGATTTTCATTTTGTAGATTACATCTTCATTTAAATTTTCAATTATTTCATATATAATGATCTATACCTTTTAGCATAATGCATGAAAAGAGCCGAAATTATTAATATCTTAAAAAGTAATCATATGTCCATAAGTGGGAATTTTATAACACCTCTAAGAAGGCAATTCTCAATGATTCAAACAAAAATGACCACGTTCAACATTGGTGTTCAAGAAAAAAACGTTTCGAAGCGATTGCTTATTTACTAAATAAATCAACGCTCAGAAACCTTTAAATATTCGAAATTGATAAATAATCTATCTATTTTCGATGGTTCACATAACTATGATAACAATTTCCTATATCAATTGTACAATTGTGAAGCATTATCTGAATGGACAGAACATGTGGAGTACAAGAAAAAGTGTTGAATCCGCTAGGTTAGTTAGGCGATCAGTTTGTATGCAAGAAATACATGCAGAATGCGCTGCGGTCCGGGGCACCATTCGGAATTTTTACCAAATATATTTAAAAAAAAAACAATTTTCGTTAGCACCGAATCGGAGTGGCGCTTGGTTGCTATTAAGCAAAAATAAGCTTCGTTGCTTCATAATGATGTGATGGCGGACCTTCGAGCTTTTGATTTGTAATGGTTAATGTGACAGGAAAGTTATAATACTACGGATGCGCCGTTGCAATGGATGTACATTTTCAATAATAATAGTCTTTTAGAAAAGTGTTTAACAGAAAGGAGAATCAATACAGAACAGTGATCCGAAAGTGTACGAGTTTGATGGACATGGGGTTATTCTTTCTAAATCTACCATGCGCTTCAATGAACACCCTAGGAAAAAACGGTAGTTTTGTTAGGAACAAAAATTAGGTGGCATGGGGCGGAGATCGCGATTCACTGCAACAGAAACAAAATACTTTTCATGGTATTTCCAATATTAAATATTTATTTGCATTTCATGTGTAATTGTAATTAGAGGCGCTTGAAAGACACAACTCACGAGGCTTTCTCTTGCTCGTGAGAAAATATGTGAAGAAAAATGAAACGACTAGAAACTGCAGATGAGGAATTGACGGAGATGGTATATAGTGCTGATTTTAAATAGGATACAGAGGGATTAGAAGCTGAAGTAGATAGTACGGAAGTTATAGAGATAGATGGTAAAAGTTTTCAACTAGCAATAATCGCAATTGCTAGCAGAAAGTAACTAGACAAAAGTAACAAAAAATAACTAGCAAAAAGCGAGTTGCAATTGGGACGTGGACTAGTGTAGATGTTCGATATCGCTCTGTATTGACAAATAAATAGTGTAGTATAATTGCTATTGTAGGGGTAGTGAACGCCCCACCCACGCTCAGATAGAAAGAGGCCCGGCCTCTCCGAGAGAGAGGAGAGGAGAGGCCAGTGGATATATATACAGAGCACAGAGTCAGAGGGATATTGCGTGGCACAGTCTCACACTGAATTGTACCGATCGTTTAGGAGCCACGAACCATCAGTCAGTCTGTTGCAGTTTGGCTTGTAGATGTAAGTATGACAGCCTTTTTGGCAGTCAGTCATATACATAATAGTCAATTATGATAGTGCTTATACCCGAGATGAGTGTGTTAGTTATCTATCAACATCATATCAACCGAACACTCTGCTCCTAGCAAGCCATTACATGGGTGGGCGAGCGGTGGATCCGTGGGGCAGGAATTTTGATTTTGTGTCTGGTTGATAATTTTTCTGGTAAAGTTGTGTTTTGAATGTTGTTAATTTGTGATGTTGTGTTGTCTGTTAAGAATGGAATGACTGTTTTGTTTATGATTATGTTTGAGTTTTTGAAATTAATAATGGCTTGAAATTTTGTTAGTAGCGTAATGGCTGTAGTGGTAGTGAACCCCCACCACACTCCTCCAATCTATGCGAGTGACCGTCCCACCACGCATCAGAGAGAAAGAGGCTCCGCTCTCGAAGAGAGCAGGAGGCATTTGGATATATATCTAGAGACAGAGTCAATAAGAGATATTCGTTTGCACAGTCTCACACTTGACTTGTACACAGTCGTTTAGGAGCCTACTTCAGATCGTCTGTTCAGTCTTGTTAGTGTAAGCATACATCCTTGGCGGAGTCATCAGATAGCATATATACAATCAATTATCTATCTTACCGAATTGAGGTGTTATTTATCACTAGTCATAGCATCTACAAACCAACATCTCCTTCCACAAATCGGCATTAGCACTATATTTGTGAATTATTTTATTGTGAGTGTCTAATATACTGTTCGAGCTATACTGTGTTAAATTTTGAAGTGAAAACTCAAATTAATTAAAGAGTTATTAGCTGTTAAAGTGTTTTTCAAGGTCGTATTTCAAAATACTGCTGTGAAAGAATAAGTAAGACTTTGACTCATAAATATCAATACATCTCTTATCTTTATATAACTGTACGTTCCATGTTACATATATTTATAAAAAATTACTTTTTCTTTTTTATATATATTTCTTTTTTTTTAATTTTTTGAAATTGTATATTACAATTATGGCCAAGAGTGATACTAATTTAAATGATATTATGGAATTAATAAAAAAAAATGCATGTCGAGTTCTTAAAAAAAAAACGATGACATACTGGAAAAAATAAAGTTAACAAATGATAACCTTAATAGTTGTTTGAAAAAGTTTCAAGAGCAAATGGATAAAATTTCTGATTTGGAGAAGCGAATTATGTTTTACGAAGACGGTTATAGAAGAAATAATGTTCTCTTATTTAACTATCCTGAAAAATTAAATGAAAGAGGTCAGGATCTGCAAAAAATAAATTGAATCTATTCTTAGAGAGGTACTACAAACAAATATTGATTTAAAAGATATAGATTTGATAAAAAGAATTGGAAAAAATAAAGGAAAACTAATTAGGTTTTTGGCCCTGAGAAATAAATTTGAGGTTTTAAGAAATCTAAAAAAATCTGAAAGAAACTAATTTGGTTCTTTCCGAAGACTTTCCAGAAAATGTGAGAGCAGAAAGAAGAAAGCCAGAGAAATAAATAGAAAAGCCTATCTCAGGTATGATAAATTAATGATAGACGGGAAGCCCTGGAAATTGGAGGAGCTCCAGAATAAGTTTGGGGATAGTTTAGCCTCACATACAATTTCTCGCCAAGTGAACCTGACGAAGATTCTGTAAGTAATGGGAGTGGAAAATTTATCAGACGGGACGCTAAAAATTGGGTAAAAGAAGGAAGATTGGTGAAAAGAAAGAAGAAAACCCACAACAAAAAGAATACAGAAGGGCTACCAGGAGGGCAGCGGCTTTTTCGTAAACCGTAGTCTACAATCAATTACACAAAATATGGAAGTATCAACAGAAAATGGCATGAAAGGAAGTAATGAGTCTGCTTTGTCGATCTTAGCTTATAACGTGGCAGGTATAAAAAACAAAAAAGATAATTATCTTTTCTTTAATTTTCTTAAAAATTATGATATTATTTTATTATTTGAGACATTTATTGCAGATAATGATGTCGCAGGTTGTGAATATTTTTTAAAAGATTTTTATGTGTGGGTCTTACCGGCAAAAAGGGAATTTTCTTTCGGTAGGGCAAAAGGAGGATGCATTTACGGAATTAAAAAGTCAAAATTTACTATAAATATGTGTAGTTTTGAAAATTTAAATGGTAATTTAATAATTAAAATTCAACAAAATAACACTCATATTCACTTAATTCCGGTATATATAAATTGCAACAGCTGGATGACTGATTTTGAAAATTTAGATAACTTATTTCGTAATTTTGAGTTGGAAAACTGCATTTTAATGGGTGATTGTAACGTTCGGATAGGTGATTGCCAGGAAATTCATACAAAATTATATTATTCTAATACCAATATCAGTAACTTACGTAAATCCAAGGATAAAGTTTTAAATGTGAGGGGCAAGACCTGGATGGAATTTTGTGATCATAACGATTTAATTATTTTGAATGGGACGACAAATGGGGATAATGAGGGAGAACTAACATTTTTGGGAGTTATGGGCTCATCCGTAATTGATTTATGTTGCGTTAGTTTTCCTCTTTTATCAATAATTAAGAAATTTGTGGTCTCTCCAAAAAATTTTTCTGACCACTGTCCAATAATATTAACAATAAAATCAGTAATAGAATGTGAAAGTGAAATTGTAACTTTGCCTCGCTTACCAAAACTGCCTTGGACACAAAATGATAATTTAAAATATAAAAAGAAATTAGATATTGAGTTGGATAAAAATATCAGTTTGAATAATGACCCAAAACAGTCAATATTAACTCTTATAGATTGTATTAAAAATGCTGCATCGGTAAACATAAATAAACAGCGTAAATTCTTATATAAGAAGTATGAATGGTACGATTATAGAATATAGAAAATCTAATTGTTTGGCTATTAAAAATATTTATTTAGAAAGTATAAATAATTATAAGCAATCGGCCTACTCTATCTCTGTTATTGAAAATTTTAAACACGGGAAAGATTGGAAGCAGTTTTGGAATTCCGTGAAGTGTTTATGAAACAAAATTACACTTATAATAAAAATATAGAAATAGAACATTTTAAACTGCATTTTGAAAATTTGTATAACCTTTCTGTTGCCGCTCCGACAATATTGTACGCCCAACCGCTATTAACTGATAAGTTACTGGATGATGATTTCTCTGTACCTGAGTTTACAAGCTGTACTAAATAAAGCCAAAAATGGGAAGGCCCCAGGAATTAATGGGATTCCGTATGAATTTTTTAAGAATGCAACCAATAATTTCTTGTCGAGATTAATTTCTATATTCAATAATATTTATAATAATGGACATGTACCTTCCAATATCAAAGATTCGTTAATATTCCAGTATTTAAAAAAGGAGATACTCAATTTGTTTCAAATCACCGGGGAATTTCCTTCATAGACGTAGAAGCTAAGCTTTTTACTGGCCTACTGTTGAATAGACTCCTAATTTGGCTTGATAAATTTATCTCTGAATTTCAAACGGGATTCAGAAAGTGTTATTCGACCATTGACAATATTTTTAGCCTGGTAAATTTGATACAACTAAAACTGGAAGAGAAAACAACAAAAAAGATTTATTAATTTTTTGTCGATTTCAAGGCTGCTTTCGACTCTGTCCCCAGAAATTTATTGTTTTTTAAGTTACTAAAAATTGGATTATCAAACAAATTTGTTAATATAATGAAAGATTTGTATAATGAAACACATGCTGCAGTTTGGTTTGAAGATATTATGTCGAATTTTTTTCTTACTAAATCTGGAGTTAAGCAAGGCTGTTTGTTATCTCCTACCCTCTTCTCTATATATCGAATGATTTGGTTGATGAAATTGGAGGTGGTCTATATTTAGGAAATACGAACATTCGAATACTAATGTATGCGGATGATTTAGTTTTAATTGCAGATAACCCAGTAACGCTGCAAAATATGATAGATTCGCTGAGTCATTATTGTAAAAACTGGGGTTTAACAGTAAATATGGATAAATCAAAAATTCTCATTTGTAAAAAAAAGGGAGGTAGACGTGCGGTAAATGAAAGCTGGTATTTCGAAGGCCAACCAATAGATGTAGTCAAAAATTATAAGTATCTCGGGCTTCTTCTGATGCCTTCACTGTCCGTTAATTTACATTTAAAAGAAAAATTAGTATTGTCTAAATTCGCCCTGAATTGTACCTGGTCGAAATTAATAGCTAACCCGCATATCCCTTTAAACACAAAATACAGATTGTTTCATGCCACATCTCGCACTGTTATGTGCTATGCTGCCCAAGTGTGGGGTTATAGACAGTATGATTATGTGGCAAAATTACAAAGGTTCTTTCTTAAAAAATTATTCCAACTTCCTACAAATACACCAAATTATATGTTGTAGTTAGAATTAGGAAAAAATGATATGTACATTTATACCTTAAGATTGCACTTTAACTATATAATGAAAATTCTTAAATTGCCAGACGGTAGGTTACCAAAACTTATCGCTTCATATGTCATTTCCAGAAAATTACTTTGGTTCAATACTTGGAAAAATTTAGGTGACAAATTCCAGTGCTTTTGGAAGGTTTTAGTTCTAATTCTTTGGAATCGTGGAAGAGGAAATTAAATAAAATATTAAATAAACTAGAAAATGAATTTAAAGTAAATGCGGAAGTGAAGGCATTAGCAAGAACACATCATAAAATTTACCCAAAATTAAATTATAACTGCAGTTATTTAATAGATAGAAGTTTCAATGATATCAAATTAATTTTAAAAGCACGGACGGAAACATTAAATTTGAATTATAGACCATTTAACACAGATCTACCTCAGCTATGCTCGTTATGTAATTTGAAACAAATAGAGGACGTTATTCACTTCATATCTAGTTGCCCAGTCTTATCTAGCTACAGATTAAAATATTTGGTAAGAAGGTTCTTAACGAATTAGAACTCTGTAGATATCTGAACGGTGAAAATTGGAATATTCTTTGTAAATACTTGAAAGATTCTCTCCTGTATAGACAATTTTTAGTTAACGAATTTAATTATTAATAAGAAGGTTTTATTTTTTATTTATGTATGTATTTTTTTATCATCCGTGTGTGATTAGAAGTTTTGTATATATTAAAGGAATAGTTGTTTTCTTTTTTCATTTATTTTGTATTTAGTTTTTTTTTCTTCTGTATTTGTTGTATCTTTTGTTTATTTTACAGTAATGATTGTAAATTTGCAACTCAGCAGACGGAGAAAAATCTTCATGCATTTTGTGTTTATCTCTTTTTTATAGTTTATTAAGCGATATATATGTATTTTTTACTAAATAAACACTATTATTATTACATTATTATTAGAGATAGATGGACAAGAATATATGCCATATTTAATGATTTCAAACAAAGTACAGCACAATTGCCAAAGAATGATTAACAATCTGACTGTGTTTCTAATACTAATAGTCTTGTGCATACGTCAAAGGAAATTCCAAATATACATCAAAATAGATGGGACAGATAAATTCCAATACCTACTCCAGGCCACTGAAGTGGGCTCATCAGCCAGGAAGGTAATAGAAAGTTTCCCACTATCCACTAATAATTATGTGAAGGCCATAGAACAATAAATTAAAAACGAGATTTGCGAGAGACGAATATTTAATTGATGTTTATGTGCAAGAATTATTGCATCTCAAATTGCAACAAAATTCAGCATCCAAATCTGTAGAGTTAGCTGATTTATTTTTAGAGTTAGAGACGCTCTGGAAACGTTAGGTGTTACTAAGGATAAATTTGCAGCTGTTTTCTATCTGTTGGTGGAATCAGCCTTACCCGATGCGACATTGAGAATTTGGGAACGGGAGAGACCAAAAAGACTCGCAGCAAGAGCAAGTGAAGATAAAATAGATATGCTGAGCCAGCTGCTAGATTTTCTGAAGAATGAGGTAGAGGGTGAAGAACGTTTCAATCTGGCAAGGAATAGGATGGGAGAAACGATGGAAACGAGCACTTGAAAGATAGTTGTTATAAAGTGCCTACAGCTAATGCGATTTTTGTCACTGATCTCAGGAATAATGAAGGTAATAGTGCAAATAATCATAGCATATCATGAAGTTTTTGTAAAAAGACGAACCATGAATCACCACTATGTTATCAGGCAAGTACAATGGACTTAAATAAAAAACATGAAATTCTAAAAAAGAGAAGGTAGATGTTTTAACTCTTCCAGACCTGCATTCGGCAAGGGCTTGCAAGGCATTTGCAAAATGCTGAAGTTGCAGTGGAAGACATCAAACAGTTATTTGGCCGATTTTGCAACAGAAAGCAAAAACCGAATGTTCTTATGAAGGATACCTTAAATAATGAATCCATAGCTGGAAGTTACGGCAGAGAAAGACATACGTTGCTGCAAACTCTTTTTATAAAATTGCTTGCGAACGGCCAAACAATGGATGTTAGAGCTCTTATAGATAGCGGCTCACATCGCTCTAATATCGAAAAAGGACTACTGGAAGGCATTAAATTTAACAGAAGTAGAAGTGGAGACGTTTAACCATTGCCTATTCGGCGGAATTAAGAGGAATAACAAACAAATAGGAAATTTGTATAACGCTGAGGAGGTTGGATGAAAATTTTGAGATGAAGGCGCATCTGCTAGAACATTAAACTGTTTGTAATTATGTCCCTCGCTTGTCTGACGCTGGATGCATAGCAAGACTTAGAAACAGCGGAATAATTATGAGTGACATAGAGCATGCGGACACTGCAGTTAAGGTCCTATTGGGAGCGGACAATATTGCTGGGCTCTTGACAGTAAAACAAAAGAATGTTGGTCCAAATATGCTTGCCATGCTCACTAAGTTGGGTTGGATAGTACTCGGATTGAAAGGAAACGCCAATCACGACAAAATGGAGATTAATCTGTTCAATATCAAGGAGCGTGACATATCCGATCAATGGAGATTAAATGTTATAGAAATAAATGATCCTATAGAAGCGAAAACGATTGTCGAGCAAGAAAGGGAAGGTATAACGTTTTTTAAAGATACGGTAAAGATAGCTGACGAAGGAAGGTATGAGGTACGATTCCCGTAGATTCCACGCGCCAACTTCCAGGTAGTAATCTTCGACTTGCACACCAGAGACTAGAATCGACCTCATGGAGACTAGTAAAATTGGGCAAGTTTGATGATTACGACCAGGTATTTAAGTATTGTGAAATAAGCGATATTATTGAAGAGGTAGGTGACATCAATGAATCGTGAAGGACTCTAGTATGACTACCAAACTCAGACCAGTCTTCGACGTGTCGGCCAAAGGCGATGAGGGGATCTCTCTTAATGACTGCTTGTTAAAAGGAAACAATATAATAGACTTAATACCAGCAATAATCATGAGGTTTCGGCAGCATGCTATAGGAGTGTCAGGAGATGTAGAGAAGGCCTTTCTGCAGATATCAGTTTCGCCGACGGACTGAGATGTAATATGTTTCCGATAGTAGTAGAACTATAGTTTGCAAAAGATGAAAATGTATCGGCAAGAGAGTACAAGAGAGTAGTATTTGGTATCAAACCAAGTCCATTCTTACTCGGCGCAGTGCTGGATTATCGCCACAATGAATGTTAGTCTTCCAGCAAAGCTCAGATACTAAAGAAGGCGTTTTACGTCGACAATTGTGTGATGAACCTTAGGAGTCACGATGAACTTTTCAAATTTGTGTCGGAAGCTCAGAAAATAATGGCAGAAGGAAAGTTTAATCTGAGAGATTGAAAGTATAATGTTAACCCCTTGGTAGCAAACCCAGGTTGAGTCAATGTACTTGGCTTAAAATGGGACTGTATCTATGATAAGTTATCTTGTTTTTTAAGTGTTCAGAGGGAAGAAGAAGAAGAAGTTTTAACCAAAAGAAAGCTATTGGCTGTAGCACATAAAATCTATGACTCAATTGGCTACACACATGTCCTGTAACCATCTTGCCGAAAAAGCTACTGGTTGAAGCAGCAGCTTCGAGGTTAGAAGAGTGCCAGATACCCCGTCAGTTTATACTAGAATTAGAAGGATTTTTGCGGATACAAGAGGAATGGCATATGCGGCTTGTGTGTTTTCAAGAGTAAAGTCAGAAGGAGAAGTAGGAGTGCAGTTGATGCTACGAAGATCTAGGATAGCTTCTCGAAAAGCCGCAACCATCCCAAGATGGGAGCTAATGGCTGCGGTGATAGCAGTGAGATTATATAATTCCATAAAGGAGACTTTAGATAGATGTTTGCCGAGCTATCGGGTCATCTTTTGGAGCGACTTAACCACCGTCTTAACATGGATCAAAAAGAATGACTTGTGGAGTGCATTTATGTTCACCAGATGCAAAGAGTTTTAACGTACTCTACGTGTAACGAGTGGAACCATGTATCTGGGCACCAAAATCCGGCTGACCTACCATCGAGAGGCTGCAATGCCAAGACATTAAAGGGAGGCCGATGGTGGAAGGGACCAGACTGGTATTATTTAAAGGAAGATAAGTGGCCAAAAGTTAAGTGGTCAACAGAGGAGGGAGAAGCATACGTGGAACGAAGGAAACAGTATTGACCACACTTATTAAACAAACCACATACTTAACAGAAGCTTGTAGTTATTTTTCGAAAACTCTAAGGTAGTTAGGTTTGCAAATAATGCCAAAATATATGGATGTCAGGCCAGAGAAAGAGGGGAAATTTCAGGGACGGAAAGTTCAGAAAGCTAAAGTGGCCTTGTTGAAATGCGTTCAAACAGGGAAAGGACGCATTAAAGAATCTGGACGTCTATAAGGATGGGCATGGCATGATGAGGTTGAAAGTAAGCTGCTTTGGTGAAGAAGATAATAATTTTTGGGCATGTACAGTTGTGCTGGCTTTAGTTACTTTCTTGAGAGAAGAGTTTTGGATAATCAAGGCCAGACAAACGGTATGTTCAGTGCTATCGAAATGTACGAGTGCCAACGGCATAGCAAAAAATATATAGAACCACCATTTGCTCACATACATCAAGCGCGGAAAGAAGGCGATCATCTGTTAGAAGTGCCAGGTGTGGATTTTGTTGGTCCTTTTATCTTGAGGGATGGACAAAAAATTTGGGTGCCGCTCTTTACTTCTGCCGTTTTCAGAGCGGTTTGCGACTCCTCGTCGCAAAGTGGGAGGATGTTGGAAATGGTCGACCGTTATTGATTGGTGGAGTGCAAATGGTAAGAAGATCAAGCAGGCAATTGTTGTTAAGATAAGGTTTTACATGATTAGTAAGTCTGTGTTGTGCTCTCGTTGAGAGAGGTTGTGCTTGGTACAAAGTTTACTGCTACTGAGTGTAACTATTACACACAGCTTTCTGTTCTATATAATATTCTCTATAAGTTTTCTATATAATTTTCTTTTAAATCTTGTTTTTTCTTTTAATTATTCGAATTTTCTTTTTATTTTCTTTTTTTTTTTGTAATCAAGAGGTATTTCATTTTACATCTTTATTTTACTGTACTTTATTTTATATACAGAGTCTCTTTTCTTTTTTTTCCTTTTTTTCGTTTAAAAAAGAAGGTTTTTATATTATTTTTTTTTTTTATTTAATTTTATTTAATTTTAAATAATTGATTTTGTGGTGTGTATAGTGTATATAATTAACAGAAATATATAGTGTATATATTTGTTGTATATAAATAATTTTGGTTTTCTATCAATTTCTCTATTCATTTTCTTCTAACAGGTAATTTTATTTCATTCATTTAATTTTTTTTTTTTTTTAGTTTGTACAAAGCTTTAATAATACGAAATGGATAACAGTACGGGACAAATGGGTGTTCCGCCAGATTCCGAAATGGAAACGGCTGCAGTTGGTTTGAATAAAAATGACGAAATTGAAATTTGTTATAGAAATGAGGACCCAGGTCCCTTTCAAATCATTATTGAAAGCACAAATAAGGAAAAAATGGGTATTTCTAGGGTGCATCCAATGTTTTTGGGTAAATTGTTGAGTAAAGAAGAGCCTGCTATTTCTGAAAATATTATTTCTATACATAAAATGGGAATCAATAGATTAAAAATTGAATTTAACAATGCAACCTCTGCTAACAAATTGTTAAAATCAGTGGTATTATTGGGAAAAGGTTTCAAAATGTATATACCCAATCATCTACTGCAACGTAGAGGAGTGATTAGAGGTGTAGATACTGATTTGACGATTAATGAAATTAAGGATGTGATTAGGGGTCCTTCTAGGGCAGAAATTGAAACTGTTCATTTGAAAAGATTGCAGAGAAGGGTAACTGACGCTCAGACGAAAGAAAGTAAATTGGTTCCGACGCAGTCAGTTTTGATTTGCGTCAGGGGACAAAAACTGCCACAGTTTGTTTATATTCACTATATTTCCTGCGAAGTGAGTAAGTACATTCAGAATGTTGTACAATGTAAAAAATGTCTACGTTATGGTCACTATATGGACCAATGTAAGGGCAGAAAGAGGTGTGAAAAATGTAGAAGTTCTCATGAAAGTGAGGAATGTGCAACTTCTGAATTGAAATGTGTAAACTGCGGGCTCACGAGCCATGGATCCACGAACCAGGATCTCTGTCCCATTTATAAAAAGGAGAAAACAATCAAACAGATTATGGCGGATAGTAATGTTAGTTACATGGAAGCAAAAAAATTTCTAAATTATAATTCTTTCGCGGCGTTAACAGATAAGGCTCCTGTGTTGGACGATTTAAACGAATTTCCATTACTACATAAAAATAATAAAACTGATAAATCTATTTCTAATAGAGTTTTTGCCTCAACTTCCTCCTTTAAAAGAACAATTAAAAGAAATAGGATAGTCAGTCCCCCATCCACTCCTGGTTTTAAGAAAATTGACAGTGAACTATTTTTCTCTCAGGCTGTACCAAAAAATATTCAAGGAGGATTAGTCCAAAATAATCCTTATCGTCCTGCTCCTAAAGAAGCAATTAAAGGTAACAACATTGTTAACAATTTAGATACAATTTACGAATCAGTTTACTCAATTGTTAAAAGTTTAAACTTTTCAACAGTTAAGGAATTAGATGACGACAGTTTAAAAAATATTATAAGAGATAGAATTAAAAATCTAAGCGTAGATTCAGATAATGTTTTATTATCAGATAAAATATATCAAATTAAATATTAATGAAAACCGTATATGTGTGAAGTACCAAAAATTTTACAGTGGAATGCAAGGTCAGTAGTAAATAAAAAAGATGAATTTTTAGCATACATTCAATATGAAAACATTAATATTGTGGCTCTTTCAGATACCTGGTTTCGTCCAGAAAGACAATATATTTTCAAAGGGTATAACATATATCGCCGAGATAGGGCGGATAGTCGTGAGGGCGTGGCAATATTGGTAAAAAATAATATTAATTGTATTGAAATCAATAACTATTATAAAATTAATAACATGTTATGAGTAGGGGTAAAAATAAGTATTAAAGACAATAAAAGCTTAAATATTATATCTTTATATAACAGTTCTACAAATAAAGTTACTGTAAATGAATGGAAATATTTTTTGATAGTTTACCGAAACCTGTTATGGTTTTAGGAGATTTCAATTGTCACCATGTAGCATTTGGCTCAAGCTGGAGTGATTGTAAAGGGAGGAATTTACTAGATACCACAAATGATTGTAATTTAATATTTTTAAATGATGGAACCCCTACTTACGTAAATAGTAGAACAAATACAGGATATTCAGCTATTGACCTATCGTTCGTTTCAAATAGTATCGCACATCTGTTTGACTGGCACGTGGACTCTGACCCAATGGGCTCTGATCACCTCCCAGTTTTAATTCTAGGTAATGATATTAATTTAAATACTAACTTTCAAAATTATACATCCAAATTATGGAATATTCGAAAGGCAAATTGGACCCAGTTTAATGAATTTTTAATTAATAAAGAATTAAAGGAAAACACAAATTATGATACTTTAATAGAAAATATTTATGAGGCCTGTGAAGTATCTATACCAAAATTAAATAATAAGAATAAACAAAAATATGAAAATACATGGTGGAATTCAGAATGTGATATTGCCATAAAAAATAGGAAACAGGCATTCCTGAATTACAAAATCAGTCCCACTCTAAACAATTTTATAAATTATAAACATAAAGTCGCCGAGGCGAAACGCGTCTTTAAACACGCTAAACGCAAATCGTGGATTTCTTTCTGTTCCGATTTAAATAAAAACACGCCCATTAAAAATATATGGAATAAAATTAAAATGTTAAAAAATAGACAAATAGCAAATATACATCCAACAATTAAGGGAGAATGGGCAGAAGATTTTCTCCACAAATTAACACCTGACTCCGTTGAGTTACCTATTCAATTATCAGTACAAAATACTCAACACTTTCTTAATAACAATTTCACTTTTCCAGAACTATTGGCCTCTATTAAAAATAATAATAACACCTCTCCGGGTAAAGACAAAATAGTATATCCAATTATTAATAACTTACCGAATTATTGTTTAAGAATAATGTTGAATATATTTAATAAATTTTGGGAGAGTGGCAAATTTCCAAAACAGTGGAAGGACTATTTAGTCATACCAATGTTGAAACCCAATAAAGAACCTAACATATGTGACTCATACCGGCCCATATCACTTTCCTCGTGCATGTTAAAAACCTTTGAAAGAATGGTCAAACGCCGTTTAGAATGGCATGTTGAAAGAGAAAACACTTTAGCCCCTACTCAATTTGGCTTCCGAAAAGGTAAGTCTACTATGCACTGTGTCTCACGTCTAATTGTAGACATTCAAAATGGTTTCTCCATAAATAAATCAACTTTGGCATTGTTTTTAGACATAAAAGGAGCGTATGATAACGTTTACCTTCCAGGCTTAGCGAGGAAAATGAAATTGGTGGGTATCCCTGACAAATTTATAAATAATATTATGATATTATTAG
Organism: Triatoma infestans; assembly: GCA_011037195.1. Taxonomy (NCBI): domain Eukaryota; kingdom Metazoa; phylum Arthropoda; class Insecta; order Hemiptera; family Reduviidae; genus Triatoma; species Triatoma infestans. The sequence continues at coordinate 39,465 of JAAEAF010002273.1, forward strand.
CTGAGCGTAACATGTACGTGAAAGTGAACGACGATGTTATTGGTCCAAGAGTAGCAAACAATGGCCTTCCGCAAGGGTCCATATTAAGCCCTCTATTATATGCTTTATATACCTTTGATCTGGAAAACATTCTGCCTCATGGGGTCAGAATAATTCAATACGCTGATGACATTTGTATCTATGTCATTAATAAAAACATTACAGAATGTCAGGTTAAATTAAATGAAGCTATGACTGGGATAGAATGAGTGCTCTTATTATTTTATCACAAAAAGGGGAGGCGCCAAACCCTACGCTATCCAAAGCCTTCCTGGGCCCATATAGCTACCGCTAAAGAATAAGAACTACTGGGTCTGGAACAAAAGTTCAGGCCCAGGTTTTACCCATCTAAGTTTCACCACAGACCGAACAAATCGGACCAAAACCCTAAAAGGACACAGCTTAATATCCTCTACCGATATCCTATTCCGCCCGAAGGTCCTAAACCTAATCTCCTCACAACCCAAACAATTCGTCATCAGATGCATGGGTGTTTCCTCCTCAGTCTCATAAACTCTACAAAGGGGTCAGGCACGAGTCCCATTATATAGAGATGTCTCCTTAGACCACAATGCCCAGTGAGGAATCCAACCAGATGTCTGAGGGAGGTCCGTAAAAGACATCGGACCCCGCTACTCAAAGCCCTGTCCGGGCCCCATAGCATTTTAGACTGCCGACAACCACTGCATTCATCATAATTGATGATTGCTGTGAGGTCATCCACTCTGAAAGCGCGACAAACAGTGCCCGAAGACACACAAGCGCAGGCTCTGGACCAATGAAAGGGAGACGAGGCCCTAATTTTCAAACCCTATCCACCTCCTCATATCCCCAAAAATTCCCATATGAACCTGTAACCCAGACGCAAAGCACATCCTTTAATTAAGAAAGATCTTCCCAGTCTGGAACGTCGCAACCCACTGGAAGTGAAGACACATATTAAGCGCCTCCCACGCAGCCTGGCTGTCCCGAAGCAATACCAACACAGACCTTTTAAATTAGTGGTTACTGCACCGCTCTCATCCAAAATCAGCAAGAATTGTCATAAACCTTCAGCCTGGAAACGTGGCCCCCTCACCAAGAGGCGCTACCAAATGATCTCCCGTCTCAAAAAAAACGGCAGCCCCAGACCTACCATCCATCCTGGAACCGTCCGTGTAGCATCGGTGATAATTATCAGGAATCACACCAGATGGACCCAGGGTTAACCAATCTTCCCTAGAAGGCACCTAACCCTGTAGGAATGACCAAAGACAAAAGTCTTCAAATTCCTATCAGAAGGGAAACCTGTAATGGGAATTCTTAAAAGCATCTCACGATAAATGGTAGAATGACCATATCGCTTACCCTGTCAAAAACCTGCCTGTTTAATTCTCTAACAGGCTTGCATTGCCTGGTTTTTCACCTCCACAAAGAGAGGTGGAATCCCTAACAAAGTCTCCATAGATGCGGTCGGTGTAGTCCGAAACGCACCAGTCACCGCCAGACAAGCCAAATGTTGGATTTCTTCCAACAGCTGCCTAGCGGATCGTGTTTCAATGCGACGCCACCACACCAAAGCCGCATATACCAATCTAGGTTTAATGACCATGCAATAAATCCAGAACATCATCTTGGGAGTGATCCCCCAGTTCTTACCTACAACTCTTCGACATTGCCAAAAGGAGATTATCGCCTTTTAATGTTATGTCTTAACATGTTCCAACCAGTTCAATTTACTGTCGAGAACTACTCCAAGAAACTTCACTGATTTACTAACCTGTATGGAAGTACCTAACAACCTAGGAGGTGTAAAACCTACTATCTTCCTTCTATGAGTAAATAGAATTGCTTGGGTCTTAATAGGATTAATAGAAAGACCCTTATCCTGTGTCCAACAATATACCATGTTAAGGGCGCTTTGCATTAGGTCCGAAATAGTGGACAAACAGCGCCCTAATAATAAAATGACACCATTATCGGCATATGCTTGCACATAAAATCCCGATGAATTCATCCTAACCAAAAGGTCATTCATGACGACGCACCACAACACTCAAATTCTTGCCAACGTTTCGACAAATATGTTGTTTTTTTCAAGGCATAAAAAAAAAAAAAAAACTGTTCAATAATCTTCAAAACATAACAATTTTAAAAACTTATGTATAAATTTGGAAAAAAAAAAGTTGAGAACACCTCAAACCACAGACAATAGTGAACAAATAAACCATAGTGAACAGCGGGCAGGT